>LGRX02025385.1:0-17577 GCA_001247695.2 Cymbomonas tetramitiformis | reverse complement strand
TGGCGTAGAACTCTTCATCCAGCAAGTCGATGTCTTCGGTCGGGTGGCTGATGAGATCGTCTGCGCTCGCTGTCAGCAGGGCGCCCGTTGAAATGCATTCGCTCGGGGTGGGGCTGACATGAGTGGTATCGCTGGCGGTGGGGCTCACATGAGTGGTATCGCTGGCGGTGGGGCTCACGTGGGCAGTGCTCACTGTAGGGCTCACATGGGTTGTGCCACTTGCTGTGGGGCTCACGTGGGTAGTACCGCTCACTGTGGGGCTCACATGGGTAGTGGCGCTGTTGGTGAGACTGGTGTGGGGGGCCCCGCTGTGGCTGAGGGGGTCCTCGTCACTCTGCTGGGGGCTGCTGGTGGAGGGATCGAGGGCGAGTTGGTGGGAGCTCCGGTGGTTCCCTTCAGCCCTCGCCTCATGGGTCCCAGCTGCCGCCATCTGCTGGGTGTAGCGGAGCGAATCGACCGAGGAGTCCTCTCCCATTGCTCCGGGGTCTTCAGCGATGGGGTGGCTGTCCAGGCGGGGCAGCACGTCCTCTGCTTCGTGCGTCTTGACGGTGGTCATCTGCTTGGTGAAGCAGAGCGAACTAGAGGTAGAGGTCTCCTCTGCCACTTCGGGCGAAGATTGAGCGCGGTCGGGTGGATCTTCAAGGTTTTCTCCCGGGGTGGTCGGCGCGTCAGCGGCGTGGAGCGAAGAGGCCACCTCCGGGGTGGGCTCGGCAAGCGGGGGCGAGGAAGGGGATACGCCTAAAGGGCTGGGGCCCAGCTTCCTCATCTTGTACTGGTGTACCGCGTGCAGACTGCACCAGGCGCCAGGCAGGCCCACATCCCCTGTCGTCCCGGGTATCGTGCCCACTTCGGTGTCCAGGGTGCAGAGAGATGCCGAAGACCTCGCTGCTGCTCTTCGCACGCCCTCCTTTTCCCACAGTCTGTTACCAGGGGAAGAGTCCGGACTCGAGGTGGCGATCGCCTCCAGCTGCTCGGCGGGCGACAGCTCCCTCCAGGCCGCGTAGAGGTCAGAGGAGCTGATGGCCATGGGCTCGAGGGCTTGTTGGCGGCCGTCGTGCGAGAGGAGGTGCCACAATGCCTTGCGCTGATGACCCTCTCTGCGATCTT
This sequence comes from Cymbomonas tetramitiformis, assembly GCA_001247695.2. Lineage (NCBI taxonomy): Eukaryota > Viridiplantae > Chlorophyta > Pyramimonadophyceae > Pyramimonadales > Pyramimonadaceae > Cymbomonas > Cymbomonas tetramitiformis. The sequence goes on along the minus strand of LGRX02025385.1, from coordinate 16,470 downwards.
GAGGTTCGCGGGCGATACGTATTCTCTCCGCCAGCTGGTTGGCGCGGTTCACGTGCTCCTCTGGTGATCGGCTCCCAGAGCGTATGCGACTGCGGGTGCGCTCCCACATCTTATCCACCAGGGCTTTAGCAGCTTCAATCTGGAGATTTACGCAGAGCTCTGCGGACCTTTTGCATGGCGACCTCAAGGGGGAGGGAGTACAGCTCCCTCTTCCAATGCCACGCAGTTAGCCTCTTCCGCGGGTCCGCGAGGTTGGACTGATAATTTGGTAATGGCAGAACAGCGCGCGACTGGGGGCGGAGATCACGGGGCCCTCCAAGGTTGCCACCCATGACGGGTGGCCTGTGTCGGGGGACTCGCCGGCCCCTCCGACCCTCGATCCTTGCCTGTGTGTATGCAGGGCCATCATCGAGAGGTAGGGACGGTTCGTCAAAAGGGCCACTTTCTGCAAGGGGGTGACTGATCAGGTCATCCCCCGGTAGTGGCGGGGCACCAGCTGAGCGGTAGGTGTGTCGCAGGCGTGTTCCAGAGGTGAAGGCCACGCTCTTGGGATGAGGTCGATGGCCCCAAGGATCTCTGCGTCCTCGTGCGCGTCGGGGTTCTACTGGTTCTGACCGCTTCTCTAGGGCGGAGAGGGTCTGATCACCAGGGTGTGACCTCACTTCCCCGAAGGGCAGGGTCAGGGACTGGGGTTCTTCTGGTTCTGACCGCTTCTCCTGGGTGGAGAGGGTCTGGTCGCCAGAGTGTGACCTCACTTCCCCGAAGGGCAGGGTCGGGGACTGGTCGCCGGCCAGTCATTCGTCATCCTCAACTGGGGGGAGGCCGTCGCCCTCCACAAGTTCGATGCCAGCGAGTGCCGCCAGGGTCTGGTAGCTCTGCTCGTCCTCACAGCTTGCGAGCGCCAAAACCTCCTCGGAGAACTCCTCTGGAACGCCGTCCACCCGGGAGAGGTCCTCCTGCTGTTCGATGGCCCAGACGACAGCGGCCACGAATCCAGGAGAGTTTGCCAGCCGGGCAGGGGCGTTGGCTCTCCACTCCTTCAGCTTGGCCTCGTCCGTGCAGTTGCGGACGATGTGCTCCGTGGAACCGCAGGCGAAACACCGGCGAACCCTCGGCGTGTCAGTGCGGGAGAGACCAGGTGGTGGTGGTAACGGGGTGACCGCCGCGGCAGCGGCAGTAGTGGGCCCGTTCTCCAGCATGGCGAGCGCTGGGCGGTTTGAGGAGGGGGTGCGCCTGAAGAAGGGGGGACGGGGAGATGGGCTTGCAAAGGAGACAGTTCGGGGAGGGCGGTCTGCAGTACGCCTCTGAGCTGTCTCCGTATCTATGTCATTCTCCACCTCCTCAGCGATCTCCCGTATCTTCAGCAGGGCGTTGTGGGTGCCCGGGATGTCGTCGGAGGCAGCCTTCCTTTCCCACTCCTCTGGCTTGGAGACGTCCAGGTGGATGGCCCTGAGACGCCGCATCACCTTGGACGCGTACTTCAGCCCTCGGCGGTACGTGGAGAGCATGGACAGGTTGGACATCTCCACGCAGTTGGGAACCCTGCCAGCCAGAAAGTTGACCGAGGCCATGCGGGTCTCCAACCGTGAGAAGTACTCCGCCGCGGTCTCACTCGGCGCCTGCTTCAACGCGATGGCCTCGCCATGCGTGTTCTCCAGATAACCCTGAGTGAGGGAGCATATCGCCAGGTCACTGAAGAATACGTCCAGGTCGACGTAACGCTGGTGCCAGGCCTGGTCGGACCCGAAGATACCCGCCGCTCGCTCCAGGAATCTCTTCTGCTGGTCCTGCAGGGTGTACTCTTTGAAGCTCCACAGGAGGCCCGACACGCTCGCCTGATACTCTGACACAGTCGGCGTGCAGCTGGGGGTGGCCAGCGCCTCAACCACGATAGTCTCCTGGAAGGTCTTCCGTACCAGGTTGGAGTAATGCTCCAGCTGCGCGAGCAAGCCATCCTTGTCAGCCGATTTGGTGTCGGCCGCGGAGCGGGGAAACTTGGTCACGCCCTTGACCAGCTTCAACACCATCTCCTTGACCTTGTGCTCCTGGCGAACCTCGTCCGAAGACGCCCGCAGATTGGTGCCCTGCGGCAGTCGGATGACACCTGGCACAAAGGGGGCGGCGCTGGGAGAGAGGATGGGGTTCGCGGAGGCGGAGTGGGGAAAGCGGGCTGAAGGTGGTGGTCCTGGGGCATGCGCGGGTGGGAGTGCAGGCGCGAGATTCGTGGGGACCGCGGTTGGGGCAGGCGGTAGTGCGGAGGTTGGCGGCCCAGGGATGGGCGGTGGTGCAGGTGCTGGTGATGGAGCGGGGAGCGGGAGGGGCGTGTGGAAGGGCATGGGGGTAGGTGGTTGTGCGGCCACCACGCTCATGCTCCGATACCAGTCGGAGTTGCTAACCTCAGACCACGCGGCGAGACCGTCCTGGTCGAAGTGCAGCATCTCAGACTCCCGCGCAGTAGCTGGTATCCACTCCCACACCGGCTGTCCCATACTCGTAGACCGAACATTAGCTGCAGCTGGGTCTCCCATGGCCATGTCCATGATCTCGCGGTCGACCATGAGTACCCAGGTCTCCACGCGGGGGTTGGTGAGGGGTAGCGGTGTGTGGTGTAGGCGACCTCCCATGCGTGCGTAAGCTGTTAGCGGAGCTCCCAACAGATGCATAATCGTGAAGAGAATGGTGTCGCCCTGCACTCCAGCTCTGCGGCGTTCGTCCCGTGGTAAGGAGACAGTCGCCGCGCCTCGCACCCCCGCTGACGGGTGTACCCACAGTGACCCACCGTCGTGAGTGATGAAGAGAGCCCGAACCTCTGGGTACTGAGGGTAAGAGGGCTCTGGTCCTCGGTCGGGGTCACCAGAAGGGTCTGGGGGTGGGTCACCAGGGGGGCCTGGGGGCGAGTTCCTTGGGCTGGGGACTCTGCGCTCTGAATCAGGGTCGCCACCACCGTGCACCACCGACTCCATCGATTGTCGCCGGCGAGCCACCATCATGTTGAGGGGACCCTGAGTGGGAGGCTCGGCGGGAGCCGCTTCGGCGACAGTCAGAGACACTGGGGGGGTCACGCTGTCAGCAGCGCCCGCCTCGAGAGTCTGGTCCGCCGTCAGGGCTCCCTGTGCACTGCTCTGAGGGGCGCCTGGTGGAGGGGTTTCTGCAGATGCCGCTGCGCCTGACGGGGCGAGTCCTCTTGAGAGCATCGCGGAGAGGTCCAGGGCCTGTACTGCCGCAAGAACCTCCCTGCGAATGATTTGTGCTCGCTTCGGCTGCTTGCGTCCGAGTTGGACCCGGACCTGCGGGCAGCTCTCCGCCTGCGCTCTGCCCGCGTAAGCGTGCCCCGGCTGCCTCTGGACCCCGTGCTGGTGTGGCTGACATCCGTGCCGGACTCGGGGTCAGAGTGCTCTGGTGAGCGGCTCAGGCCTGGGATATGCCTGCCGTGCGTCGCGGGGCCCGAGGATTCCCTTCGGGAGCGTCGACGCCTGCGGGCCTCTGGGTCAGCTGCCACCGCGGGGAGATGGCGTACCAAGAGTTGGGCCCCGCTCGGGACGCCCTGTCGAGCTCCGCCATCAGGGGGTGCCTGCAGAGGATCTGGTAGGATCGCGGCACCGATACTGATGAAGGGCGGCAGCGGTGAGGGATCCGCCCCAGGGTCGTACAGCGTCGAGGTGGCTGGTACCAGCTGTTGCGGTCGCGGCTGCTGCTGCTGCTGCTGCTGCGCGGCTGCTGCTGCTGTAACTGTTGTTGCTGTAACTGCTGCTGCATCGGTTCCAGCGGTTGTTGCTGGGCCACTACTGCTGATGCTGCTGGTACGCGAGCCACTGCTGCTGTTGCTGCAGCTGTTGTTGCGAACGGCGTGGGGTACGAGCCCATAGGGTGGTGGGTCCCCAGTGTGAATGGCACCGGCGACACTCCCCCAGCGAGGGGCGCTGATTGGGGAAGTACCCAATTGGAGCCGTTCCATACAGCCTGCGCGGGGGTGTCATCCGGCATGGAGTATGGACGTGGCACCGCGGTATAGTAGGGCATGGTGGTGCCTGGGAGTGGAAAGGGGTAAGTGGAAGCGTATGTGGTGGGAGATGGAAAGGTGAGGGGCGAGAGCAAAGGGGGGCGTAACGGCTCTGCACTGACCCCCATGCTGGGAAAGGACTCTGATATATGTTGTGACATACTGGCTGCTGAGCTGATTAGATCGCAGACTGGGTGTGGCAAAAGCCACAGGTGAGCAGAAGGTAGGAAGTGCTCGCCTTTTATTTATTCAGTGTCGCTTTCGTGAGGGGGGGAAGGAGGAGGAGAAGGTGGAGGGCTGACTTCTGGAGACGGTGGAGCGCCGGTCAAGGTTTCACCAGGAAGCACGGGTAGTGATGGATCGTAAGGGTCCGGGTAATTGAAGAAAAACCCCTGGTAGTACCACTCACGGTAGTAGCGCGCTGGTGGAATAGCCAGGGTGTACGTTGTCCAGGCGCTCAGCTGTCTTCCACCTCGTCGTCTGAGGAGGAGGGGGAAGGTGGGAGGGGACCCTCTAGGGAGTTATCGTAGGCTCCTGCCGGTGGGAAAGTGGAGTCCGGTTGAAATAACCACTTGAGGGGTCCCTGTTTCCACCACTCTCTTCTGTGCTTTTGTGGGGGAACTGCCATAGTTACACCGGCAAAAGCGTTGTTTTGAGTGACTTTATGACTGCTGGTGGCCGTATAGGCGGTGTTGGAGGGTTCTGGGCGGTTCTGTGGGGTCTGGGGGGAAGGTTTTTGGTGGTGGGGACTGTTGGAGAAGGGTTTAGGGTAGGCTAAAAATAGGCTGAAACGGCTGTTTTTGGCTGTTTTTGGCCTTTTTAAGGCTCTGAAAAGTGAGCTATGAAGTTTTTCTGGCTACTGTAGACCGGAGGAACCCTTTAGGGTGCTCCCTGACGGTCGTTTGTGGCCTGGGGCAGACTTTGGGTTTAAGATCGGAAAACCAATGTTGACTTTTCTGAGCCCGTTTGAGCCCCCAGTGTTAAGGAACGGTTATACTGATATTTCGTGACGTTTGGGGTCGTTGCTTGGATTGCTTCTTCGAAAAAAAATGACGTTTTAGACGTAAAAATTGCGCCCAAGTTCCCCAAAGCTCAGCTCTCCCCCTGCAGTATACCGTGAGTTACGCACAGGCCGTGTTGAGTTGCGCGGAGTCAGACACGCTATTGATACCAAATGTGCCAGGGGCACTACGACAGATACTCGGAATGATGTTTTTTATTGAAACGTGCAAAGGTACACAATTCGGTTTTTATAATATACTGGATCAGGGCCAGATTGAGGTGCAAACGATAGTTCGGTTCCGAGTTCTGAAGGCTAAACACTTCTCAAGTGCTCTACTTATTCACTCGTCACTCGGGCTGCAGGGTCAACCACCCGGCACCCGATGTCACACCACGGCCCAACGTTCAATTCCTGATCCGATCTCATTTCTAATTCCGATTCGTCATTCTCGATTCAGATGTCACGTCGACGGACTGACACGATGACTGTCATACAGTACTGTCATAGTGTCATATTGTCATACTGTCATAGTGTCATACTGTCATACCCCCGACATCTGATACTCGATTTCATTGTCTTTCTGATCCCGATGCGAATCCGGCCATTCCGCGAGGGTTTGACTAAGTGCCACGATGACCACCCCACAGTACTGTCATACTACTATAGTGTCATAGTGGCATAGTGTCATAGTGTCATACTGTCATACCCCGGACATCTGGTACTCATTCTCATCGTGATTTCAAGCCCAATTTCACTGTCATCGTGTCAATCCCAGATTACTCCCGATGAAACACACAGACGCATAGACATATCGGCTCACGCTGTGCCTCCGTGCACAGGGCTTCTGCTTCAGCTTAAACATACAACATACTGCACCGAACTGAGAGCAGGTCGGCATAGATGCAATAGCTCGCCTGGATAGCAAAGGCCGACCGAGCTGAATGCCAGGTAAGTCATAGAGTCTGAGCAGACTGCCCGTAGAGCCGTGTCCCGTGACTGCATGGAACTCCACAAAAGAACTGACCCGAACAGGTGTATGCCTATTCCTGAACAGGATACCGATCTCAAACGGAGTGCCATCTATGAAGACTACTCTGCCAGGTCCACCATCCGAGCCAGCCGGTGTCAGTGGGTGACTGGAGGCATAGGTATGCTTCTGCGAGAAACTGAAGATCTGCTTACTGCCTTTAGGATAAATATGCAAGACCTCCATATTACAGGTCTTATGCCATATCTGATGTTGAGGCATATATGGAACAATTCAGAAATAGGTAGTATTATGCGGGTCAAGAGGAAAGTCATGTTTGCCTTTAGTAATCAATTTGTCAATCATACTGATACTGAAAGGAACATTACCGTAGAAGAACTGTCCTGTCCACTGCTTGCTGTGACAATCATCTGAGATAGACTAGTGCTCAAGAGCTGGGTGATTGTTACCCCCGCCAACAGGCAGAGAGTCACCATACATAGAGACATCAAAAGCCGGAGTGCCCAGTTTAGCCGTAGCCGTCGGAGAGCCATGAGTAGTAGCCCACTTAGAGTACTCACTGTTACACCACTGCCAGTATGATGAGTCTCCCGTGTGGGTCCTGGCAACTGCTGAACTGAAGTGGTGAGTATGTAGGTTGTGTGGCTCATCCCATAGGTAATCCACCTGATTGTCCATGATACGGTACGTCCTGCCTGAGTCCAAGTGAGTGTACGTCATGCTAATGAAGTCTGGAGAACTCAAGCCGTGTCTGAGCATAACCCGAGTAGATAGAAGAGTCCTGGCGCCCTCCTTAAAGTGGCAGCCCGGAATATAATACTCACCTATCTCCCCTGATAGTATCTCCTGACCGTACAGATGCAGAGTGCAGGTGCCGTCCGTCCTGGCTACAGGTCCTGACATGACTGTAGAGAACCCGATAGTGGAGGATGTGTCCAAAGCCGAGATCCTAAACCTGGTGCCAGTGATATTGCCTGTGGCACCAGAGTCTACTACAATGCCGTCCCCGTCTCGTGACAATGCAAAAGCCGAAACAACCGGGTTACTGGAGACCAGTTCAGGCTGTGGTGTGCCGTGTGCAGTCCAGGTGTAGCCGAACCACCAAGACATGTGCACAAAGGCACTACCGACTGCGACCATGATCTCTGCAAGGTGTGAGGTGGTCTGATAGACACTGCCAGTCTCACTGAACTCCGCCGCTGAACTGATACCACCGAAACTACTGTCCAATGCACTGTCTCCTGAAAGTGACTGGAAGTCCAGAAAGAAGAGGAATATACATTGTATTATGATAGCCAAAATAGTTGCCAGGATCAGAGCCGTGAGGTGCCGAGTCCTCCTATGGCGGTCCTCGTTGTCAGCCGAACGTTGTAGCTGCCCAACAGAGTTGTATCTGGGAGGCGGTATCGGGCGGCATACCAGAGCTAGTGAACTGACCATGATCAATGTGAAAGCTGTGTCAGATATATAGTCGGGTGTATATATCGGATAACGGAGAATAAACCCTGTGTTAAGGGTTTCGATATCAGAACGGTAAAAGTCGCAGATTGATAAAAGAGATACACATAAATACTAACGGGTGTTTCCCGTCTACTGGTGACGGTCACCCAGCCTACTATAGGAAGTGACAAGTGACATATTTTGACTGTCGGTGTGTCACATCCAGCACACCACCTAGGGTGGTGACCGGAGCTAGTAGTGAACGAAGCAAACAAACTCCCTACTTAACTTCAGGAGGAAACTGTAGCACAACTGGGGGCCTGTACTCTTGGTCAGGGCGGTCCCAGGTCACAGCAAGATTGTCAGATACTGCTGTTACTTTGCTAAAACCCTAAACACAGCTCAAACTCAGAGAGCCCTTCTGCACATCTAGGAGGCTACACTACAGCTAACTCCCAGGCAGGCACGGCGTGACTAATTCTAGCCACTAGTGGTCTTCGGAGCTGTCTGCCCGGCTCGGAGCAGCGTGACTGTGAAGCAGTTGCCGGCCCCCGGGGCCGGTGATGAATCATTCGTAGAAGGAATTGACGGATTCTCGATCACGGGAGGCTGCACCGTACCAGGGTGCTGCCAAGTGCCGCCCGACGGTGGAGCCTCGTCATCTGAAGATGAAGCCGGCGACAGCGGAGGGCCGTCCACAAACAACTCGGCAGGTGGCCGCGGCCCGGGATGCCACGGCATCGGAGCCATGTAGAGTCCCTGCCGTCTCTGCTCCCGCCGTTGGCGACGAGGCGGAATGGCACATGGCATGTCCAGAATCATGTCAGCTGGCGAAGCCTCCGCAGCCGGGACTGCCGAGCCCGCGGACGTAGCACCACCGACCGGTGGACCCGTGCATGTGCGCGCACCGGCACCACCGACGCCGGCAACGGCGTGCGGCGCGGCGGTGGCACACATCATAAAGAGCGCGCACACCAAGGAGGAAGTGAGGAGAGACCTCGCGAACCTCGGAATGCCGTTCCCGCAGCCGTACCGCGGCCGCGGCGGTGCCACCGAGGCACCCTTGTCGTCACCGCCGCACGCGGCGTAAGCCGCGGGCTTGTAGTCGATCACGCGCTCCGGCGTCTCAACCGCGGAGAGCAAGTTCATGCTCGCGGCCGGCTCGTCGGGCGCCCCCAACGCAATTCCCGTACTCTCAATGAAATCGGCAAACGTGCGGGTGACGGGAGGGCAGAAGGGGTTCGGCGGACCGGTCCATTCCTCTTCGGACTCAACCGACGCGGGCGGGGAGTGCGCGGCCGGCTCCGACACCACCGGCAAGTCGGCAGTGAAGGTGTTGACGTTGAACGTGGAAGCTCCAGCCGCGTGTGCCATCTCAGAGAATTCGGCGACAGCGGACACGAGGACCTCACCGTCCTCCTCGCAGAACGAGCACGCCGAAAGATCGGTGAAGAGCTGAAGACCTCCGGCTTCCCGCCCGCAAGCATGCAGAGGGCGTCGAATTCCACGGGGTCGCCGTGGTCGATGGCGTGCTGGAACTTCGCGGCCAGCACGGAGTTCTCGGCCTCCTCGGCGAAGGCGAATGCCGAGAGCCCGGTCCTGCCCCCGTTCGGGCAGTCCCGGTGCCAATGCCTCGCTTTCCCCTTAGCACACACCTGATTTTGGCAGTACGGGATTGTCGCACCGCTCTCGCGGTGGAAGGCCACCTTCCGCGAGACGGACTGAGACCAATTCCCCCCCTTGGGGAGGGGCGAGGCTGCGAAACGGGTCTTGACCCGGCGGTCCGGTTTGTCCGCGCGAGGGGTAAACCCCCGCGGAGACGGTTCGGACTCGGCGGCGACGAGGAAGGTGGCCATTTGTCTCTTCAAGTCGAGTACCATTGTCCGTAAGTCCTCGATCTCACCCGCCGCACCCGACCCATCAACGCCCTTCTCCATGAAGTGCGTGCCGTGGGAGTACCGGTGTGCGGATGCGGCGGCGGTGCCCGCCCGCACGTGCTCGCCGTAGCACTCCCGCACCCACTGCTGAATGGTGAGTAGGTCGTGGGCGGCTCGCTGGTCGTGAAGGAGCAAACGGGACACCACCGGTTGGTAGAAGGTGGCGTCGAGGGCTTTGATGAAAAGGGACTTCACGTCCTCGTCCTGGAGCGTCGATCTCGCCCTCGCTGCCTTGAGCGCGGCGTTGAAGTCCTCAATGGGTCCATGAGGGTCCACGCCCGCAGCGATGCGGACGGCAAACATGTCCGCTTGCCCCTGGAAGGGGTCCCCAACCGGGATCATCCGACGGGCGAACTCGAGCAGGACACGCTTACCGTCTGCTGGGAAGCTGGCGTGGGAGGAGTCCAACCAGTCCGCTGCGGGCGACGAGGGGTCGATCAGCAGCTCGATCGTGGAGAACAACAAATTGTTGGCCTCCACGCGGACGGCCAAAGTAGCGTCGTCCAGCGTGAAGAGCGGGAGGAAACCGGTGTCCTCAGTGACGAATGCCGCCTGCAGGGCAGAGACCATCCTCGTGAAGATGGCCGCCGCGTGGGGCTCCGCACCGGAAAATCTACCCTCCTTGCCGTCGAACAACTTGCGCTGGACGTGCTTCGCCACCTTCATGTCGAAGTGCTCCCGCTGTAAGGTGCGTACCGATGCCAAAAATGTAGCACCCGCCGAATTAGCGGCCGGCTGTGCCGCTGGCGGGGTCGCGGGCGTGTTGGCATGCCTGGCAGCAACGGAGTCAAAAATTGTGCTTAATGTGCGGCGGCGATGCGCCATGCTAGCCGTCGATCTAGTAGAAGCAACCATGATGAAGAAGACTACAGGGGTGGAGTGAGGCAAGAAGACGTGGAAAAAAATGCGGTAGTCTTGGGCGGCCAAGAAATGTGGTGGGTCGTCGATACGGCTGCCGTGAGAGAGCAGAAATTCTGAGAAGTCGTGTGGTAGATGGCGGCCGATACGAAACGGTGTGGTGACCAACCAGGATGCGTAAACCAACCCAACGTTAAATCCCGTAGAAAAGATGTCCTCAAAGGCCTACAGCTAGCCGTAAATCAACCCACAAAACTTAGGCCATACCCGCGACTGCCGGCACTTCCACGCGCAGAGCGCCTCACTCCATCCCAAGCGTCCGGCCTTAGCCAATCATCCTCGCTGTGTCGCAGTGGCTAAATAAAGCGCAAGTGGGGCCAAACCTGTCAGATATATAGTCGGGTGTATATATCGGATAACGGAGAATAAACCCTGTGTTAAGGGTTTCGATATCAGAACGGTAAAAGTCGCAGATTGATAAAAGAGATACACATAAATACTAACGGGTGTTTCCCGTCTACTAGTGACGGTCACCCAGCCTACTATAGGAAGTGACAGGTGACAGTCTTTACTGTCGGTGTGTCACATCCAGCAAGCTGTCTGATCCATATCCAGAGGAAGAGCCGGAGCCTGTCCCAAAATCTGACCAGTCCCAACCACATGAGCCATGATACCCAGTGCCACCATCCCCAGTGCCACCATCAATGCCAACATCAGACAGTATCCCCGTCCCCGTCCCCTGGGCCCCTCCCCGTGCCCCCCCAGGTGACAGCAGTCTCAATCCGTACACGGTGTCCTCAGACTGCACTACATACAGACTCACATCTGCCATAGCACAGCCCAGAAAGCAGAGGACTACTAGTGTGGAAACGAGGGCATGTCTATAGAATGGAACACCACCCCTACCTACGGCTCTACGCGGGGCAGGGCCGGTGGAGGGTGGTGTAGGGTCAGAGGTCTGTCCTCCCTAAGGAGGCCGGGTATTTTTTTTGGTAAATTACCGGGACCGTAATTACCAGGTAAATTACCGGGACGGTAATCACCAGGTAAATTACCGGTATTACCGACCCCCATAATCGTCTTACCTGCCATACTTGAGAAATTACCGGTAAGTTACCATGGTCATACGGTATTACCATGATAAATTACCGGTACGATCTCAATTACCGTCGATCTTGCCACCCGCATGCATGTCAGATCCGCAGATCGGCGGAGAACATTCTCTGTAGAGAGCATAGCAACGAAAAATCACTATCCGAAACGAAGTAATCATTCGCCGACATCATGGCCACGGGGGCCTCAGCTGTAGGTGGAAGCATGTCCCTTACTTCCAATGATAACGAACCGTTACACGACTGGAAGGATGTATCTACAGACAAAGTTCTCAAGGTCCCAGAGGATATCTTGGAAGCGTTAGAGGCGCCTCTCCGTGGTCAGTCGAACCTGACCACGGAGAGGCTCTCCTTATTTCACGACGTGATGAGCTAGCTCATCAAACACTCAAACTTGATCATCTCAGCGACAAATTTATCAAATTCACTTTTGGAGACAGTTCTGAAAAGCTCGCATCGAGCCGCATGCGACCATGCACTTAATTGCAACCAATTTGGCTTGGTTATCGCAATATGCATCGAGACGCACTCGTTTTCAGCATGAAAATATTGTGTCGCATTTAGGGCGGCTGTAATATAATGTTACACCACCCTAGCATTAACAATTAACTCTAACCATATGTATAGTACTTGATAAAATTTCACCTTGACGTCTAGGATCAACACTAGGGCTTACAATGTGAGAGACCGCGCGTGAATCCATTGAAATTTCCGTTGAAAGTCACGCCATCGCTAATCCGTGTCACAAGTGTAAAACGTGTGACACGTTTGAAACGTGTCACACGTTTTAAACCTTTCCAAGTAAAGGTTCTTTGGAAGGACCTTTCCGATGCTGTTTTCAAAAGTAAACTTTGATCAGAATTGGCAAAGGTATCGTAAAAATGCTCAATTTTCAAAAGCAAAATACTGTATGTCGTTCGCGGCTTAGGGGTAACGTTCTCACCTATGATTATTATCTAGAGTATTTTTCACCTACTAACAAACACCCCCTGCTCGAATCAGAGATGAGAGGAACTGAAAGAAGAGTGGGAGCGCAGAGCAGACTCAAGCAAACAAAACGGGAGTCCTGACAAGATGAACTCGCAGGGAAGCCGAGCAGCGAACATAACAAGCATGATTTCCATGAATTTCACTACCTCACCCTGCCTTCGTTCGCCCCCCCCTTCGCCCCCGCTCCCCTTACGACCTCAAGGCTTCGTCGGGTGGGCAAATTAAGTTGATATTTGGATTCCTTGCTAAAAAGTGATTAATTTATGTCACCACCACGCTGATCAATACACCTTCGATGACTGTTTCCAGCCCCTTCCACCGCACCCACCCGAGTTCGCCACATCCGCATTTCGCACCCCTCCGCCCCGCAGGGAAGCTCAGAGCGCCCACGCGCATTCGAACAACCAATCCGGCCTCAATCCACACCCCACCTTATATATAACTTGTACATGACCTAATGCATCTTAGGGTACCGACGGTACCCTCCACAACGACGAACAAGTCGTCACTCGGCAACGCTTCCGCACGGCACCAAGTTTCCCCATAAGGAACTGGGGAAGACATCATGCTTGATACCCTGGGCGACCCCCCCTCGGACTCCACTGCAATTTGGGCAGCATATCCGACTAGCAGAGGGACGCCACCACATTCAGGGTTCGCCCAATACTATACACCATCATTTAAGTACTTCGTGGCGTATCGGTAAGCCCCCCATACCATCGATACCTTACGCCTGCTGCGAAAAACCTTAACATTATGGTCAAATTGTCTTGCCCGAAATCCAACCCTGTGGCCACCCCCTGAGTGCACCCCACCATCTCGGGCGAAGTTCGATGCCAACCGACCCATGGCGTTAGTACAAAGTCAAACACATCCCGATGGATGTATTTTACCACCCACGACCCCATCTCACCATTCCCACTCACCCTTAAGCCAGCCGCCCCACGCCACCCTCACACTCAGCCCCCAGCCTTAAATCGGACACCCCCTGTGGCCACCCCCTGAGTGCACCCCACCATCTCGGGCGAAGTTCGATGCCAACCGACCCATGGCGTTAGTACAAAGTCAAACACATCCCGATGGATGTATTTTACCACCCACGACCCCATCTCACCATTCCCACTCACCCTTAAGCCAGCCGCCCCACGCCACCCTCACACTCAGCCCCCAGCCTTAAATCGGACACCCCCTGTGGCCACCCCCTGAGTGCACCCCACCATCTCGGGCGAAGTTCGATGCCAACCGACCCATGGCGTTAGTACAAAGTCAAACACATCCCGATGGATGTATTTTACCACCCACGACCCCATCTCACCATTCCCACTCACCCTTAAGCCAGCCGCCCCACGCCACCCTCACACTCAGCCCCCAGCCTTAAATCGGACACCCCCTGTGGCCACCCCCTGAGTGCACCCCACCATCTCGGGCGAAGTTCGATGCCAACCGACCCATGGCGTTAGTACAAAGTCAAACACATCCCGATGGATGTATTTAACCACCCACGACCCCATCTCACCAAGCATTCCCACTCACCCTTAAGCCAGCCGCCCCACGCCACCCCACCTCAGCCTACCACAAGAATCGTGGAAGATCTTCACCAATTTTGAAAGTGCGATTTCGCCCCCTTATCTATCCTGAATCGTGTAAAGGACCCCAAATTTATGTTCTACGTTGAAAAATACTTCTAGTACAATCCCCCCTCACTTGTCCTAGCGCGCTACCAAAATTACGGAATTTAGGTATGGCCTTGATAACAAGCATGATTTCCATGAATTTCACTACCTCACCCTGCCTTCGCCCCCCCTTCGCCCCCGCTCCCCTTACGACCTCAAGGCTTCGTCGGGTGGGCAAATTAAGTTGATATTTGGATTCCTTGCTAAAAAGTGATTAATTTATGTCACCACCACGCTGATCAATACACCTTCGATGACTGTTTCCAGCCCCTTCCACCGCACCCACCCGAGTTAGCCACATCCGCATTTCGCACCCCTCCGCCCCGCAGGGAAGCTCAGAGCGCCCACGCGCATTCGAACAACCAATCCGGCCTCAATCCACACCCCACCTTATATATAACTTGTACATGACCTAATGCATCTTATGGTACCGACGGTACCCTCCACAACGACGAACAAGTCGTCACTCGGCAACGCTTCCGCACGGCACCAAGTTTCCCCATAAGGAACTGGGGAAGACATCATGCTTGATACCCTGGGCGACCCCCCCTCGGACTCCACTGCAATTTGGGCAGCATATCCGACTAGCAGAGGGACGCCACCACATTCAGGGTTCGCCCAATACTATACACCATCATTTAAGTACTTCGTGGCGTATCGGTAAGCCCCCCATACCATCGATACCTTACGCCTGCTGCGAAAAACCTTAACATTATGGTCAAATTGTCTTGCCCGAAATCCAACCCTGTGGCCACCCCCTGAGTGCACCCCACCATCTCGGGCGAAGTTCGATGCCAACCGACCCATGGCGTTAGTACAAAGTCAAACACATCCTGATGGATGTATTTTACCACCCACGACCCCATCTCACCATTCCCACTCACCCTTAAGCCAGCCGCCCCACGCCACCCTCACACTCAGCCCCCAGCCTTAAATCGGACACCCCCTGTGGCCACCCCCTGAGTGCACCCCACCATCTCGGGCGAAGTTCGAATGCCAACCGACCCATGGCGTTAGTACAAAGTCAAACACATGCCGATGGATGTATCTTACCACCCACGACCCCATCTCACCATTCCCACTCACCCTTAAGCCAGCCGCCCCACGCCACCCTCACACTCAGCCCCCAGCCTTAAATCGGACACCCCCTGTGGCCACCCCCTGAGTGCACCCCACCATCTCGGGCGAAGTTCGATGGCAACCGACCCATGGCGTTAGTACAAAGTCAAACACATCCCGATGGATGTATTTTACCACCCACGACCCCATCTCACCATTCCCACTCACCCTTAAGCCAGCCGCCCCACGCCACCCCACCTCAGCCTACCACAAGAATCGTGGAAGATCTTCACCAATTTTGAAAGTGCGATTTCGCCCCCTTGTCTATCCTGAATCGTGTAAAGGACCCCAAATTTATGTTCTACGTTGAAAAATACTTCTAGTACAATCCCCCCTCACTTGTCCTAGCGCGCTACCAAAATTACGGAATTTAGGTATGGCCTTGATAACAAGCATGATTTCCATGAATTTCACTACCTCACCCTGCCTTCGCCCCCCCCTTCGCCCCCGCTCCCCTTACGACCTCAAGGCTTCGTCGGGTGGGCAAATTAAGTTGATATTTGGATTCCTTGCTAAAAAGTGATTAATTTATGTCACCACCACGCTGATCAATACACCTTCGATGACTGTTTCCAGCCCCTTCCACCGCACCCACCCGAGTTAGCCACATCCGCATTTCGCACCCCTCCGCCCCGCAGGGAAGCTCAGAGCGCCCCCGCGCATTCGAACAACCAATCCGGCCTCAATCCACACCCCACCTTATATATAACTTGTACATGACCTAATGCATCTTAGGGTACCGACGGTACCCTCCACAACGACGAACAAGTCGTCACTCGGCAACGCTTCCGCACGGCACCAAGTTTCCCCATAAGGAACTGGGGAAGACATCATGCTTGATACCCTGGGCGACCCCCCCTCGGACTCCACTGCAATTTGGGCAGCATATCCGACTAGCAGAGGGACGCCACCACATTCAGGGTTCGCCCAATACTATACACCATCATTTAAGTACTTCGTGGCGTATCGGTAAGCCCCCCATACCATCGATACCTTACGCCTACTGCGAAAAACCTTAACATTATGGTCAAATTGTCTTGCCCGAAATCCAACCCTATGGCCACCCCCTGAGTGCACCCCACCATCTCGGGCGAAGTTCGATGCCAGCCGACCCATGGCGTTAGTACAAAGTCAAACACATCCCGATGGATGTATTTACCACCCACGACCCCACCTCACCATTCCCACTCACCCTTAAGCCAGCCGCCCCACGCCACCCTCACACTCAGCCCCCAGCCTTAAATCGGACACTCCCTGTGGCCACCCCCTGAGTGCACCCCACCATATCGGGCGAAGTTCGATGCCAACCGACCCATGGCGTTAGTACAAAGTCAAACACATCCCGATGGA
>LGRX02025383.1:0-46175 GCA_001247695.2 Cymbomonas tetramitiformis | reverse complement strand
CGCGCCAGAGCGCCCCGCGCCAGAGTGCCCCGCGCCAGAGCGCCCCGCGCCAGAGCGCCCCGCGCCAGATGATTTTATATACATGATTATCACGAATGTATACATGAGGCTGTACATATCATATTATTTGATTTCCAGAGACGCTCATAGTGATGGTTTCATAACTGATCTCCGTCCCATGTTTTCTATGGCAGATCACCCGTGTGCATTGTCGATGTATATGTGTAAGCGTGATGTGTGTCGTAAAACTCATGCAGGGCATTATAATGTGATGATTTGTATTACAAGCGGGATGTAGAGTGAGATCCCTACTATATATATATATATATATGGCAGGGTGTATAAATATATATATACACACACACCAGGATATGTGATTCACAATCTATCTCACACTGTACCAATGCATACACGTGCCATACACACATACATGCGCGCGCGCCACACACAGACACACACAATATACAAAGGCGTGTGCGCATGTATATTCTATATTTAAGAAGTAATTATGCAATATGCACACAATAGTAAGCCAGAGTGTAATTAAACAATATCCGGCCTGAAAACCGTGAAAGCACACTTCACTTTGGCAGGACGCCGGGGATTGAACCCGAACCAACATCTGATGGAAGTCATGTGGACGTCGTCCTCGTTCATCAGCCGATCAAGTATCAACGGGCTAGGGATACAGTACCGAGGCCAGCTGACCCCACCCCCTGCAGTTGTGCACATGCCTATCATCCCCCGTGCGTAGCTACACAATGAAAGCCGTGCAGGCTTTGCCCGTGCAGTGTTCTCGCAGGTGTGTGGTGGCTGCCCTTGAATAATTCCTAAAACGCGAGAACTCCGCAAGTTCGCGCGCTATAGGAACCATCCGAGGCCAGCTGCCCCCACCCCCTGCAGTTGTGCACATGCCTATCATCCCACGTACACAATGAAAGCCGTGCATGCTTTAACCGTGCAGTGCCCTCGCAGGTGTGTGATGGCTGCCCTTGAATAGTTCCTAAAACGCGAGAACTCCGCAAGTTCGCGCGATATAGGAACCATCCGAGGCCGGCTGCCCCACCCCCTGCAGTTGTGCACATGCCTATCATTACACCGTACACAATGAAAGCCGTGCATGCTTTGCCCGTGCAGTGCCCTCGCAGGTGTGTGATGGCTGCCCTTGAATACTTCCTAAAACGCGAGAACTCCGCAAGTTCGCGCGATATAGGAACCATCCGAGGCCAGCTGCCCCCACCCCCTGCAGTTGTGCACATGCCTATCATTACACGTACACAATGAAAGCCGTGCATGCTTTGCCCGTGCAGCGCCCTGGCAGCTGTGTGATGGCTGCCCTTAAATAGTTCCTAAAACGCGAGAACTCCGCAAGTTCGCGCGATATAGGAACCATACAGTACCGAGGCCAGCTGATTCCACCCCCTGCGGTTGTGCACATGCCTATCATCCCCCGTGCGTAGCTACACAATGAAAGCCGTGCAGGCTTTGCCCGTGCAGTGTTCTCGCAGGTGTGTGGTGGCTGCACTTGAATAATTCCTAAAACGCCAGAACTCCGCAAGTTCGCGCGCTATAGGAACCATCCGAGGCCAGCTGCCCCCACCCCCTGCAGTTGTGCACATGCCTATCATTACACGATCGTACACAATGAAAGCCGTGCATGCTTTGCCCGTGCAGTGCCCTCGCAGGTGTGTGATGGCTGCCCTTGAGTAGTTCCTAAAACGCGAGAACTCCGCAAGTTCGCGCGCTATAGGAACCATCCGAGGCCGGCTGCCCCACCCCCTGCAGTTGTGCACATGCCTATCATTACACGATCGTACACAATGAAAGCCGTGCATGCTTTGCCCGTGCAGTGCCCTCGCAGGTGTGTGATGGCTGCCCTTGAATACTTCCTAAAACGCGAGAACTCCGCAAGTTCGCGCGATATAGGAACCATCCGAGGCCAGCTGCCCCCACCCCCTGCAGTTGTGCACATGCCTATCATTACACGTACACAATGAAAGCCGTGCATGCTTTGCCCGTGCAGCGCCCTGGCAGCTGTGTGATGGCTGCCCTTAAATAGTTCCTAAAACGCGAGAACTCCGCAAGTTCGCGCGATATAGGAACCATACAGTACCGAGGCCAGCTGATTCCACCCCCTGCGGTTGTGCACATGCCTATCATCCCCCGTGCGTAGCTACACAATGAAAGCCGTGCAGGCTTTGCCCGTGCAGTGTTCTCGCAGGTGTGTGGTGGCTGCACTTGAATAATTCCTAAAACGCCAGAACTCCGCAAGTTCGCGCGCTATAGGAACCATCCGAGGCCAGCTGCCCCCACCCCCTGCAGTTGTGCACATGCCTATCATTACACGATCGTACACAATGAAAGCCGTGCATGCTTTGCCCGTGCAGTGCCCTCGCAGGTGTGTGATGGCTGCCCTTGAATAGTTCCTAAAACGCGAGAACTCCGCAAGTTCGCGCGATATAGGAACCATCCGAGGCCAGCTGCCCCCACCCCCTGCAGTTGTGCACATGCCTATCATTACACGTACACAATGAAAGCCGTGCATGCTTTGCCCGTGCAGTGCCCTCGCAGGTGTGTGATGGCTGCCCTTGAATACTTCCTAAAACGCGAGAACTCCGCAAGTTCGCGCGCTATCCCTACAGATCTGCAACCCTTGGGAAAGCTTTCCATATGCATGTCATCCCTGTGCCCTCCCTATGCCCGCCCTTGGGAACGCTCGGGAAAATCCGGAAATATTTTCCAAAGGCTTGGAAAGTTTTCCATAGGGTATTTCCATAGGGATACCCCCTTTTGGAGTTTCCATAGGGTTTCTATAGGGCTGTATGCCTATGGAAAAGGACGTTCCATAGGCATGGAAGGCCGTATAATCACCCTATGGAAAAGTAAACATTTCCATAGGACGACTATAGGCATAACCAGGACTATGGAAAACCCTATGGAAAATGTAAACCCTTCCATAGGGCGGCTATAGGCATAGGGGGCCGATGGAAAGCCCTATGGAAAATATAACTTTCCCATACGCTTTCCATAGGCATGTCCAAGGGCGGGCGTAGGGCGGGCGTACGGATAGCGCACCTATGGAAACTTAGCGTATACTATGAGTTTTCCACAAGGTTTTCCATGGGGCAGGCATAGCGATAGTACACCTATGGAAATGTACAATTCGCCCTGCGTATTCTCGGGAATAAAGTCGTAATTCCATAGGGTCTTCCATAGGGATGCCATAGGTATGGTAGGCCTATGGAAACGTATAATTCACTCTGCGTATTCTCGGGAATATCAACGCAATTCCATAGGGCTTTCCATAGGGCCCCCATAGGGATAGTATACCTATGGAAATATACAATTCATTCTGCGTATTCTCGGTCAATAAAGACGCAATTCCATAGGGGTTTCCATAGGGTTAGCTATAGGGATAACACAGGGTGAGCATGCCGTAGGTATACTCCTGATACAGGTGGCAAAGTCGATACCTATAGTATCCATATGGAATACGTTTCCACACGTATACCGTACGTATGGAACCGAGTTCCATAGGTATAGCCAGCCTATGGAATGAGCTTTCCCAGGGGTGAGCCACCCAGTGGAAAGGTCTTCCGTAGGTATATCATCCGTATGGAAACATGTTTCCCAAGGGATACCGTACCTGTGAAAGGGTTTCCATAGGTATAACCATTCAGGTTTCATAGGGTGAGCATAGGGTGATGATTCATGATATATCCAGGCTTTCCATAGGGCTTTTACTACATATATACATATTAATATACAGAATAATTCCATCTATGAAATGAACAAGTTATTCGTCATGTAAGTCGCCCACAAAATCTACATGCCTATCTAGTATGAGCATCATCTTGTCTTTATCATATCTCCATGGTGGATCATTGAAACCGAGTTCGTGCTCGCCGAGATAATATACCAACCTATTTGCATCGGGTCGTCCAGCTGGAATTCTCTTGGTCGTGATGAACCGGTCAAAGTTCCATGGAATGGGTACAATGCACACCAAGCACTCAATCTCAAATGCTTGGATGAAAACCTCGGAAAGGTCCCATGGCAAGTCCGACCTCAACATCATATTGTTCGCCACGGTATCTTGAAATGCTGCCTTCAATGGAAACCATCTTACTTTGAGGAAAACCAATTGTTTCCTGCCAATCGGGATGCTATAAATTTTCAGAAGCTCGCCGTACCTGCAACACATACTTTCCAAAGGGTGAGCATAGGGTGGGCACAGGGTGGACATAGGGCGGCTATAGGGCGGACACAGAGTGGGAAAGCTTAACTCGTAATCATAGGGAGGGTGTAGGGTGGTCGTAGGGTGGGCACAGGGTGAGCATACGCATGATCTATGATATATGTTACGGTATAGGGATGTTGTAGGGCGAACACAGGGTAGGCATAGGGCCAATATAGGGCGAACATAGGGTGGGCATCGGATGAACGACCTGTCTTCATGGGCATTCAATCCATTTACTGGGGTATCAAAGATTGCCTTTATGTATCGTTGACAGGTGGTGAGGTGGCGGTCGGCGGATCGCGTACGAAAAGTGTCTCGTCCGACTTTCACGTGCTGACTCTTCATCACACCGTCCATGTAGACATAACAACGCTCCTTGGTACTCAAAGGACGACATTCCCTCGTCAACCGGTTCAACCGCCATGTCTCCAGATCTTGGATGACGGGTCGTGGCATGATCCGCCGTTCTCTCAAACTCAATCGCTTCCATTCAGCGAGTTTGGTGTCAAAGTCGTTTTGCAGGAGCTGGGCCCATGGGAAATTCGTGCGCATATACTTCCGTATACCTTTTATGTCACCTGTGGGTGATCAATGGGTGGGCATAAGATGGTTACGAATTTCAAAGGGTGGGCATAGGGTAGGCATAGGGTGAGCACAGGGATGGAATATTTCTTTTCAGCTCCAAGGGTGGGCATAGGGCGGGCATATGGCGGGAAAGATTTCCATTGGGTGGGCACAGGGCGGACATCTACTGCAAAGGCATCTAAGGCACTGCGTACCTTCATCCAAGGTTATCGGTGTTTGCTTGCCAATCACCTCCACTCGTCGCTTTTGTGGCCCAGTGTATGGTGCAACCTTCTCATTAGATATTGAAGCATATATGCCACGGACTAGCATCAGCTGTTTTTCTAGCATCTGACCTGCGACATACATAACACATAAACAAACGTACAGTGCAGCCAGACGTTTCCATACCTATGTTCTCCCTATGGAAGAAGCTTTCCATAGGCACGGTATACGTACGGAACCGATACATAGTAAAGGCATAGGTTAAACATAGGGTGGGCATAAGGTGGGCATAGGGCGGGAAACTTTGAGATTCCCATTCCCTATGGTGATCACAGGGATAGCATAGGGCGGACGTAGGGTGAACATAGGGTGAGCCTAGGTATACATACCGTTCATGATGCTGGCTACTGGCTGCGATCGAGTTTTGACTGACTCCTTGCATTTCCCATAGAATGACTCCCACGGAAATAACCATGTTCCATGCGCAGGTCCTGTCAGTTCGATATGCCGAGGCAAATGTCGCAAAATATGCGTAGTTATATTCCAATCTTCAGGTGAAAACTCCTTCTCCCATCGGTCCATTAGAGCTTCAACCCGTTTATGCAGACGGTCCTCGGAGATGATGTGGTTTGAGACTATCTCACGCACCACTACGACGAACTCCCCAACAAAGGACGAGTATTTCGGATGAGGCAAATCTCCCAATGCGTCTGGCCAAGCTGCGATTGCGCTCATGAAGCCGCAAGTTATGAAGACAATCCCCACGGCGGCCTTCAGTTTTCTTGGCTCTCCTGTGCTCGCGCTAAACTCCATGCCCTTAGTTACCACGTTGCCCCAATTCCGATCGACTTTTGATTTCTTGTACCACTTAATCGCAATAGAACGAATGTCCTCATCCAGACCCCATGGTACAGCGAGTTCTGCAAAAACAGAAAAGAACAGCAGTCACTGTCATGCATTATTTGACAATCGCCAAGGTCCAAGGGTGGGCATAGGGATGGAATATTTCTCTGCAGTTCCAAGGGTGAGTATAGGGTGGGCATATGGTGGGCACAGGGTGAGCACAGGGATGGAATGCGTTTCCCCAGTTCCAAGGGTGGGTATAGGGAGGGCATAGGGCGAGCACAGGGATGGAATGAAATCCCGAGATTGTTACATACCAGCAAAATGTTCTTCCAAGGTTTTCTCCACCTCGTTCTCGTCCACAGGTTCAGGTAGCCACTCCGGGTGCACATGGTGATTTTCAGCATATCTAAGGCATTTAATATTCCAGTTGCACTGAAAAATAGCACATGTCATCCTATATTCCAAGTTATGAAGTTCGTGCATGATATCCGGGAAGTAGTCCTTTGTCACGGAAAAGTGTGGCAACAAAGAAAGTGCACACGGCCCTTTGATGCCCGTTCTACTATAAATCTCTCGAAGCTGAGCAGCAGTGTACAACCCAGAATCTGCGCAACTTGCATTTCTGGCCTGCAGCAATCGTACGTCCTCTTCGGTGCGGAGAGGTGCAGAACCTGTGAGGACAGTTGTCACATTCGTCATCGCATTCGTTTTCATAGGGTGGGCATAGGGCGATCACAGGGCTAGCATAGGGCGGCCACAGGGCTAGCATAGGGTGGGAAACCTGAATTGGTTATCTCAGGTACGGTATAGGGATGCTATAGCGGTGTCACAGGGCGGGCATAGGGTGGGCATAGGGTGGGAATAAGCTGGACTACCTTTGAAAATTGTTTTATTCAAACAGCTTGTTCCCCAGGTCTCGCCGGTAATGTTGCAGAACATGCAGGCTTTAGAAGCGGAATTTCCTCCCACTCGATTGGCAATTTCCGTTATGCCCCCCGTGCCATAGTCAGCAACAACACACGTGAGCATGCATCGTAACTGGAAGATTTCCTTTTTTCTTGAATCAAACGCTCGGACACCAACATTCCACATGTCGAGCAACTCGTCCACCAAGAACTTGTAGTAAATCTGAGCATTACTCGGTTTATCCTCGATTATTCCGTATACCAATAGAAACTCGTACTTGGCTCGATACTCAGCAGGCAGATTTAAGATTTGGAACGTTATTGGGGTGATTGAGGACGTGACCGCCGTGGAATCGTTATGAGGATTCACTCCATCGGCACACATGAATAAGGAGATGTTCCGTGGCTCCGTAAAGAAGCCCGGCTGCTCGACATACACCTTATTTCTCCAGAAGGTCGACTCTGCGATTGAAACCGAGCAACGAAACTTATCATTTAAGGTGAGGAACACAATTACACTTTCTGGAATAATAAATGGATTTTGGGCATAGGATAAGCATAGGGTGGTCATAGGGTGGGCATAGGGCGAACATAGGGTGGGCATAGGGTCAACATAGGATGCAAGGCAATTGTGAATTGGGCATAGGGTGAGCATAGGGTGGACATAGGGTGATCATAGGGATGTTATAGCGTGGACATAGGGTGATCATAGGGATGTTATAGGGTGGGCATAGGGTGAGCATGTGGGAGGGATACACTTACGATGATACACTTACCGTTCATGTGAAACGTAGTCACAACCGGCAGATCGTCGTTCTCCGCGGGTGTAGTTATCTTCCATGATACCAAGAGCTCGGCCATCTCTGGTATCAAATATAGCATCGGCAGGAGTTCGTCCAAGCGCCAAAACCTAAATACCTTGTACGGCTTTCCCGGAATAAGCCGTCCGTTACGTCGAGAGCTGGGGTGACACCGAAGTTTGTGGCAATGGAGGCACTGGGTAAGGTCGTCATGCCGGCCCGGAGTGAAGATCATGCATTCATTCCTGCAAACGTCGGCGGTATGGTACGGCAGGGCAAAATCCTTCCACATAGACAAAGCTTGTTTGAAGGAGGTCGGGAAACCATTTCGTCTCTGATTGCCGATGATGTCAACGTTGCCAATCACCGTTTGCCGCATGAGATTGAAGATTTGATCAAACATGGATTGGGTAGCATTGTGCTCGGATTTCGTTTCCAGCAGATCAATGACAAGACGATGCATTGTTGAAACCTTCTCGGCATAGACGTGATCAACGACCTGTGAAATCACGAGAGGCATCCCCAACTTTACAGGAACTGCAAAATAAAAAAAAGGCATTTCCCTCCGCATGTCCACCCTATGCCCGTCCTATGCCCACCCTATGCCGACCCTATGGAAACATCCAATGCTTTCCATAGGCATGCCTACCCAGTGAACCACCTATACCCGCCCTTGGGAATGCTCAGGCCCACCCTATGGAAACATTCCATGTTTTCCCAACCTATGCCCGCCCAATGCTCGCCCTATGCCCACCCACTGGAAACGTCCAATGCTTTCCATAGGCATACTTACCCAGCGCTCTACCTATACCCGCCTCTGGGAATGCCTGTTCCCACCCTATGGAAACGTTCAACGATTTCCCAACCTATGCCCACCTGTTGGCATACGTACGCCCACCCTTGGGAAATACAGAAAGAGGGGTACCTCTTGGTTATCCATATCCTCATCGTTGGCAGCAGGACTTAGGAGACGGGCACAATGTTCTTCCAGCTTTCTCAAATGATCCTGGAGAATTTCGTCCGCTTCTGCATTGGCATCTTCCATGTCATCATCACCTCCAAGGGAACCACCATCACCACCATTACGGTCACCCCCGTCATCACTTGAAGTATCGTCTTCACTACTACTTTCCCCCATGTATACCGCTCCTTGCCATCTCTTGTATAGCTTCGTATGTCGTTGTATCGTTCGAAGAGGTTTTTCAACTTGTAGTCGGCACACGGTGCAAGGACATGGTGGCATGTCGACCCCGTGGTTGTTTAATACTGGCCCACAACACACCATCCATACCAGCACGCATGACTACTTGGAACCGTTGCTTCCTTTTTAACTTTTCATTTGCTAGGCATAGGGTGATCATGAGGTGGTCATAGGGTGGGCGTAGGGTGGGCATAGGCATGGAAACAATACGATGTGTTCCATAGGGCGGTCCGCCCAATGACATCCCTATGGAAGGTGTTCAATACCTTCCATACCATGAACGTAGGGTGGACATAGGGTGGACATACGTTAGGAATGCTGTATTCTGGTTCCATAGGGATGCCCACCCTATACAACCTATGGGAAAATAACTTGAACTTTCCATAGGGATATTGGGTTGATATTCTATGAACGGTCGAGGTGTTAACCCTATAATAGTGGCGTCCGTAGGGCTGGAAATAATTACACAGGGATGGAAAACCCCTATGTAAAACCTATGGGAACGCATTTCCATTGGCTTTCCATAGGGCAAAAACCTTTCCATAGGGCACTTTTAAATCCCCTATCTGAAAATCGTATGGAATGGCTCTGGAAAATTTGCCACAGGCCCCAATGGAAATCGTTTCCACCGGGT
The DNA here is from genome assembly GCA_001247695.2 of Cymbomonas tetramitiformis. Lineage (NCBI taxonomy): Eukaryota > Viridiplantae > Chlorophyta > Pyramimonadophyceae > Pyramimonadales > Pyramimonadaceae > Cymbomonas > Cymbomonas tetramitiformis. The sequence goes on along the minus strand of LGRX02025383.1, from coordinate 36,760 downwards.
GATCATAGGTTGGCTCACCCCATTTTCGGGATTCCATAGGTAATTTATAGGGATGGAATCAAAGAAATGAAAAATAGGGCAGGTTAAAACAGGCCCTTTTTGGACCCTACAACAGCAACACGCCGCACTTGGAAAATGCCTATGGAAAATGCAGAATTACACTGTTAAGGAATGCCACAGAGATCATCCCTATGATAGTGGCGTCCATACCTGTGGAATGGCCTGGAAACAGGTTAAAAAACATCACCAATGTACCCTATGGAAAATCCGGAGCCTGTGGAAAAAGTGGTGTGCCCTATGGGAAATCCAGAGCCTATCCCTATGGAAACCCCTATGGAAGACCCCCTACCGCCGCCAAAAACCCCCCAAATAAAATGAGCTTGTTCGATCACCCCCAAGAAAACAAACCATTTGTTCACTGACGAGGGGGGCAAAAAAACAAAATTGCGGCCTGTATGCGCTGTTTTGGCTAGTCGAGATTTTATTTCTGGAACTTCAAAAAAAATCGGGAAGAACCTGATTTCAAACGAAAATCGAATCACATTGGGTCCGACAGCGACGACGCGCGCAGATTCCACGCATGACATCGAATTATGAATTCTCAACGGCAATCTCAGACTGGATATGCCATACGTTGACCACAGGGATGGGAATCGTAATACAGGTATGCTCAGGCCGGGACATCCTAATGGAAAACGTGCCACGGCGGCGATCGATGGGAGTGTGCAAATAATCGCATGAAAAACCGTACGGAAAGCTAATTAGACCCATAAAACCCCAGGAAAAACCCCAGGTCCCAGCACACGCGGTTGTTTCCCAGTCACCTTCGTTAGTTCTTTACAATCAAAATGGCAAAAACAGCAGCCGCAGAATATGCCAAGAAGAAAGTTGAGAAGACCAAGAAAAGGAAGCCTCCCACACTCTACGACGAAGGCCGCACGAAAAGGAGCAAGAAGTGCCAGCAAACGCGGGCCATCGCACAGGCCCAGGAGGGGAAGAAGGCCAAAGCCGCAGGCAAAAAACTAGTGAAGGTATGCTTCGGTTCGGACTCTTCGGACTCCGAAGAAGAGGAGGAGGATGACGACGAGGAGGAGGAGGAGGAGGAGGAGGAGGAGGCCGCTAAGGCGGGACCAGCAGACCAACCGTTGGACTTCGTAAAGTTGATGGAAAACCCGCAGCAGATGGCAGCGATCTTTGCAATGATGCAAAAGGCACAGCTAGGTGTGAAGATCGAGGCGGATCCAGTGGCTAGGCGGCCGTCGGGGGCGACGGACGATGAGGTTTCTTTGATGCAGGCGGACGCCCGGACCCTCATAAGCGAATGGGAGGAAGCCAAAAAACTCCCGGTGGGAGCGTGCAAAGAGGACCTTGGGAAAAAGTTCGTGAAGCTAAAACGAGAAATCGGCAAACAACATATCCCCCCTGCACTGACAAGCAAGTTTACACGTACCTGGTTGCTCACCTGAGCTATCGCAAGGCCCGCCGCGGAGGAACCGGCCGGTTCAAAATGAATAAGGGTGGGGACATCCGCATATATGGCGGACCGCTCAACGGTCTCACTGTGGAAAACTTCACAGGTCAATCTGTACCCAATGCAGATATAGTCAAGAAGCTCAACAAGTTCACAGACCCTGCAGCGCGGAAGGGCAAGGTTTTTACATGTCATTTTATAAATCGAATTTCCATTTTAATTTTGCTAATTTTGCTCTCAGCTAATTCAGATTTCCTTATTTTGGAATGCTTGATTTCAGTTTTCAAAGCCGGTTCGGACCCCCATATTGTTGTGGGGTTCAGCGTAAATATTTTACTAAGCGAACAGAACAATTACAAAATTCGTTTGGGAAACAGTTGCCATATACAACGTACACGATTGTCAGAACTGTGTATCGCGTGTTCATTAATGATTTATATATAGCCCGTATAGACCGAAAAGCGTAGGCCGAACCTGTTTGCCCCCAACACCCAAGAAAATAGGAATATTTTCCTTATTAAGTATCAAGAAAAAAAAATTCTTAAGTATGGGAAAACGCGGGCGTCGACGCGGGCCGACGCGTTACACTCCTTAAGTATGGGCTTAAGTATGGGAGCGCTATTTTGCGAAATCTTAGAATGTTAAGAATGTTTGTTTCGGTCCGTCCGTCCGTCCGTCCACGATTTGGGCCGTCCAGGACTTGACGGACGGACGGACCGACCGACCGACTGGCCCGATACTATTCCCCGTTCGTGGCTACTGCCCCGTGGTACTTGTCACAGTACTGTTTTCGAAAACAGTACTATGACAAGTACTGACGCGGTGGAATTTTTTTCGATGCCCTCTTGTTCAATACTGATGATATCCTTCATATAATATCATCTTTGGGACCCAAACTGAGTTACCTTGTGCCCCATTGGTCGACAGACCACGTGCAGTGCTCTCGCTGGTAGCATGTTGTCACTCGGGTAGTACTTTATGTGATATAGTGGTTACGGCCTTGTGTGAAAAATGGTGTCACCTCTTTCGATTTTTTTTCTGAGAGATTTTGGCATCAAGTATGCCCCGCAATCATGCAAATTGAAGATATGTAGTATGCCCAATGATGTGTGATTTCGTGGGCCCGCTGGCATACCGTGATTCGATGCAATTGGCATGATAACATCCACCCTACTACATGTGAAAAACCTAATATATTCCAAGTGATCCATCGTGGTACAAGTAGCATGCTAAACTTCATTCCAACAGGTGCCCAAACGCCGTACATCGCCCAAATATGATTCAAAATGATATTTTGGAGTATAACCAGCATCGAGCGGGGCCTATACGTTGTCGGGGATGCATGGTTGAGTGTCGGATATGCGCTAAGACCTCACAGTCAGCACAGGTGTACGCGTACGCAAGTAGCATGCTAGGAATCACCCCAACGGGCGCCCTAGCGCCATATATCGCACGGGCATGACTCAATCTGATAATCCGGGCTACGAGACGAACTGATTTGGGCATGGTTGATATTGGAGGTGCATGATTGAGTGTTGGGGACGAGGTGCTAGGGCCTGGCAGACAGAGTACCAGTACGCATACACAAGTAGCATGCTCGCAATTATTGCAACGGGTACCCTAGCGCCGTACATCGCCCAAATATGATTCAAAATGATATTTTGGACTATAACCAGCATCGAACGGGGCCTATACGTTGTCGGGGATGCATGGTTGAGTGTCGGATATGCGCTAAGACCTCACAGTCAGCACAGGTGTACGCGTACGCAAGTAGCATGCTAGGAATCACCCCAACGGGCGCCCTAGCGCCATATATCGCACGGGCATGACTCAATATGATAATCCGGGCTACGAGACGTACTGATTTGGGCATGGTTGATATTGGAGGTGTATGATTGAGTGTTGGGGACGAGGTGCTAGGGCCTGACAGACAGAGTACAAGTACGCATACACAAGTAGCATGCTCGCAATTATTGCAACGGGTACCCTAGCGCCGTACATCGCCCAAATATGATTCAAAATGATATTTTGGACTACGAGAAACTAATTTTGTAGCCTTGTGTGAGGGGAAATATTTTTGGGGAATTTAACGTGTGAGTGGGTCTATCAGCTGAGTTCTAGTTGATCCTGGCTGGATAGTTGGGTGGTTGCCGCCATCAAGATGCCGTATATTCATATTAGGATGCCATGTGAGGTACATGGATGTGATATAACACTTTATAGGTCACATGGTTCCATGTATCGAGGAAGTTATGGTCGATTTGGCTTAGGGCGCGGGTGCGAGGGAAATGGTATAATTGGGTGTTGAGCGGCCACCACACCTTTCGATATGAATGACACGCTTAATGCATCTTATGCACATTGATATGCCATGAGCACTTAAACTGACCAACTATACATACATATTGAATTTTAGAAGCCTTCACGACCGGCATATTATGACTTATGTGCTTATGCCACACGTTCGTGCGGAGCCAATTCAAAAAAACAAATCCTCGAAAAAAGCGAATTTCAGATTTCTGGCGGGTGTGGCTCATATGCCATCGCCGTGCGGGGCCTAATCCGTATCGATCACGCAAGTGAGTTGCGAAATACCTTACATACCTTCCAATTTCGAAACATGGTGGTTGGTTTGACCTCCAAGGCCTCGGAAGAGGGTCTCCCAAGGGTTTTAGTGTTCAGTACTTGTCACAGTACTGTGCGAATTAATTAATTTTCAGGCTTTGCACCCCTTTAAAGCATGCCGTATAAAAGCGTGTCGAAATCCATTTCTACTCTATAGTATCATCGAAAACAAATCAATAGGGTCCTAAATGATTTTTCTAAGCTGTCAACTGACCGATCTAGCCTTATAAGATGGCCGCTAGAGTGATTCAACCTTAGTACTTGTGACAGTACTGTTCCACGGGGCAGTAGCCATTCGGCGGTGGTGCCTCCAGGTGACGACCTCATCCTGAAGCTCTTCGCCAAGATCGAGAGGTGGATTGAAAGCTTTATCAAGACCCAACGCCAAGGAGGTGCGGCATCTTTGCTTCCTAAGCGGACGCGGAAAGGACTTTCCGGGTACCGCGTTGGCGCTCGCCCCGACCCACAAGTGGGGTTTGCCGCGCGCCAGAAAAAAACCATCCCGCAGTGCCCTCGCTGCCCCACGGCGGGCGATGGACACAGGTACCACTCGTACGTGGGACGATTGACCGCTTGGCGGGAAGAAACATACGGCGGTCACGACGGCGGCTTACTGCCAGCCGGTCGCGGACTGCACACCAGAGGTGTTGCACACCTTGGCACTGTGCCAGGTGTTTCAGTCCGCGGCCGACAACGGGCCTGCGGCATTCTCAGCGGCATGCGAGCAGTACGGCGCACCAGCCGTGCTGAACGACGGCGCATCGGCCGGGGGCGTGGACATCTCCGCCTACGGTTTTGGGTGACTTCGAGGACTCCGACGGCGAGGACATGGACGTGGATGCCGAGCTCCAGCAGCTGCGGCGCGAGGTGACTGCAGCTACTGAGGTGAGCATGGTGCAAGCATCCTTTACTCCGCCAGTGTCTGCGGTGGTGGCCGCAACTGCGGCTACTGACGCGCCAAGCTATCGCTACTCGGCGCCCACGGACGAGTTTAAAGGTGGGATTGAGATGGTCCCTCCGCCGGCGGGGCCTCATACCATTGAGATGGGTGCGTGCGCCATGGGAGCTCTGCCGGTGGTGACTCGATCTTCAATTGTGGGCTGCGGTGTGCCGCCATGGGGGCTTGGCCCCCACATGCCGGTGGTGCTCCTGGCTTGCATTTTAATGTGCTGCGGCGTAGCAGGGGTTGCAGCGGCCGTTCACGGTGGTGGCAGCTCTGCGGCTGCACGTGAGCCGGTGGTTTGCTACGGCCAGGCTTGCATCTTCAGCGGCATCGACACTCTCAGCTCGGTGGTGCGGGCTCAAGTACTCGCGGCTTTCCAAGCTGCCGCGCTGTCTGGTGGTGCAGACATTGCTTCTGGTGGTGCACCTGGCGGTGCACCAGGTGGTGGTCCCGTGCTGGCTTCCGGGGTATCTTCAGCTGGATAGCATATGGATGTGCACTGCGGGTGCAGTGCACGGCTCTTCTTTGACTTCAACAAAAACATCTTTGTTTGACAGATGGTTCATTTGTTTTAACTTCTCACAAGCATCTTCCTGAGTTTGCTGCTGCACTGGTTTGAGATTAGGTTTGCAGTTGTAGCAGCACGGTTTTATCAGAATGGCACAGTAGGATTAGCCGGGCCAAGTGCCTTAACTTTCCTAACTGTATATCTGCTGACAGACAGTCTATTCCGCACTCCGGATTGGAGGTGGTGTGCCGGGATCTGGTTGGGCAGCCCTGTCCGAGAGTCTCGGTTCAGGCCCCCACTCAGACCCAAGTCCAATCTGAGTCTGTCTAGACCTGCGTACGGGTAGTAGTACAGTACCGTGACCGTTCGAGGTTCTTGGTTTAGGTTTAAGTTCTGTCTTCGTAATAATTATATATCACAAACACATATATGAAATACCGCGTGTTCTGACTGTTAAGTGTATTCACACACCCGAGATATACCGGCTGTATATCACTACCCTGTGCGTTGGAACTTGGGCTACGGGTCTGGGGGAAGAGGGAGGAAGGGGGATCTTAGACCCCCGACGACCCAAAACGAGTCGGGGATGGGGGGGAGTCCCGACCCCGACGCACCCGCGCGAGGAAGAGTTCTAGGGGTCTCATTCTCGGGGGTCAGGCTTAACCCCGAGACCCGAAAGAGCGAGGTCTATGGGGGAGGGGAAGGGGAGAGGAGGGGGGGCGTGCATCCGATGTAGTTTTCGTCCGCCGTAAAACCTAACATATATAGGGTATATTTCTTAGTACGTATATATATAAATATATGCGACTGCCGTTGCCGACGTCTTGGTTACTCGCTTTCACAAAGTATTCTAACAAACGCTGAATATTCGTGTTTTTGCATTGTCACATTAGTAGGTGTGAATGTTGGTCAAAGCAGTGCGCACGTTACTGCCCGTCCCATACCTTCACGTGCTTTGCACTACTCCCTGCTCTCGCCCGGATCCTGATGGGCATTGGGTATAGTCTGTGATTGATGCGTGCAGTTGTGGCATGTTGTTTGGACCGCGTTGCTTCTATGGCAACATCGCGACTGGGAGCTGTGTTTCTTCCCCGCATTTCATTGCGATCGCACGGTGCGATATTTGTGAGGTGTGCCCGGAGGCACAGCGTGAGCCGATATGCCTATGCGTCCGTATGTGTGTCATCGGGGGTAATCTGGGATTGGCACGATGACAGTGAAATTGGGCTTGAAATCACGATGAGAATGAATACCAGATGTCCGGGGTATGACAGTATGACACACTATGACAGTATGACACTATAGTAGTATGACAGTACTGTGGGGGGTGTCATCGTGGCACTCAGTCAGACCCTCGAAGAATGGTCGGATTCGCATCGGGGTTGAAAAGACAATGAAATCGAATATCAGATATCAAGGTTATGACAGTATGACGGTATGACGCTATGACAGTATGACAGTACAGTAGTATGACAGTACTGTGGGGCAGTCATCGTGTCAGTCTGTCGGCATAACATCTGAATCGAGAATGACGAATCGGAATTAGAAAAGAGATCGGATTGGGAATTGAACGTTGAGCCGAAGTGTGACATCGGCTGCCGAGTGGTTGACCCTGCAACCTGAGTGACGAGTGAATAACATGTTGAGCGTATTCTTGCACGTCGGGTGCGGTCTGTTCGAGGAAAAGAGGTGGAAGAGTGGAAGGTTCGCTGGACTGGCTACTCCAAAGCTCACGACCAATGGAGGACGCGTGACAAACTTGAACGCGGAGGTCCACTTCAACAGCTTCGTGAATTCGAGCAAGCGAGACTGCACATCGGAAGCACAAGTTCGCGACGAAGCCACTCGGCGACGCGAGCAACGTGGCCGTCACTCCGCTCAAGCCGGAATGACACTAGCCCACCTCATCACTAATCCCTGCGATGAACTGGACCAGCTCGAACAGATGGAATATGATACCCCTCTGCCGTGGGAACGTCAAGAGCGCGTGGAAGATGGGTCGTTGGCACTGGTGACAGAGCTGCTGGCGATACAGACGAAAGCAACCCGCACGCCCAGGATTCTCGTACTTTTCAGCGGTACTGGCTCAGTAGAGAGAGAATTCCTAAATTGCTTTCCCTCCGCTTCAGTGGTGACCCTCGACTCCGGACATATCTGGCAACCCACTCATGTGTGTGACATCCTACAATGGGACTACAAACAATACCCGCCTGGATTCTTCGATGTCGTTTGGGCAAGTCCCCCCTGTAGGCAGTACAGTCAAGCGCGCACCACTGGTGGACCCCCTGATCTTCCCCAGGCTGACAAAATCGTACGACGAGCATTGCAGATCATTGACTACTTGGAGCCGAGACATTGGTTCATGGAAAACCCCAGAGGTCGCTTCCCTAACGCGCTACGGCTTCGTCCTATGATGCGCCAGCTCCCTCTTCCGCTGGTGTGTACCTACTGCATGTACGGTACGCAGTACATGAAGCCCACCTGCATATGGACGAACTCAGCGCCACCCACGCCCCTGCTACGCTGTACTGCTTCAACACCGTGTGCGTGCAGATGGGCAACCGGTGCTCATCCAGAGACTGCTCAGCTTGGACCTCACCCGCAGCAGACTGGAGCGGGCCAATCCGCGAGCGTATATCCCGTGCCAGCACTTCTGCTGCGACAACTTTTCCGACATTTACGCCTCCGCAAGACTGAAGACCCGCTTTAGATTCCAAGTGGCACCCTTCTTCGTGAAAGTGGTGCCCTGGTAGCGGCAGGCAAGCTGTGCTCGAAGAGGGACCAGAGAACCTAAGAACTGGAAACAGAAAGGAACCAGAAAACCTAAGAACTGGAACTTAGATGGGTACCTTAGCGGAGTGATCCCAGGAGGTAGACCACTCCTAAGGGGGGGAGAGTTGTGCCCGGAGGCACAGCGTGAGCCGATATGCCTATGCGTCCGTATGTGTGTCATCGGGAGTAATCTGGGATTGGCACGATGACAGTGAAATTGGGCTTGAAATCACGATGAGAATGAGTACCAGATGTCCGGGGTATGACAGTATGACACTATGACACTATGACAGTATGACAGTATGACACTATAGTAGTATGACAGTACTGTGGGGGGTGTCATCGTGGCACTCAGTCAGACCCTCGAAGAATGGTCGGATTCGCATCGGGGTTGAAAAGACAATGAAATCGAATATCAGATATCAAGGTTATGACAGTATGACGGTATGACGCTATGACAGTATGACAGTACAGTAGTATGACAGTACTGTGGGGCAGTCATCGTGTCAGTCTGTCGGCATAACATCTGAATCGAGAATGACGAATCGGAATTAGAAATGAGATCGGATCGGGAATTGAACGTTGAGCCGAAGTGTGACATCGGCTGTCGAGTGGTTGACCCTGCAACCTGAGTGACGAGTGAATAAGTGGAGCACTTGAGAAGTGTTTAGCCTTGAGAACTCGGAACCGAATTATCGTTTGTACCTCAATCTGGCCCTGATCCAGTATATTATAAAAATCCGAATTGTGTACCTTTGCACGTTCAATCAAAAACATATCTCCGAGCATCTGTCGTAGTGCCCACGGGCACATGAGGCGTGGCAAAGAGTCGAATGTTGCCAATGATGTCACACTGATTTCTCTAAGTTTCAAATTCAGTAGATCGAAGTTCCATCTATCCATTCTCCATATATACTGCGTATCCCATCACTGAATGTGAAAAACGTTCGTGTGATGCGAATTGAGACTGGTTTGGAGAAAATTCAATAACGTGAAATTCGATCAGAAAATGGGGAGTGCACAAGTGGGTTCGCCCCAACTTATAGAAACCCAAACAAATTTGGTTACTTTTCATCAATATAAATGTAAGATGGTAATGCGTCATTTCTTAAGCTTAAGCGTTAAAAAATATAATCAATACGGTTTTGAGCAATGCTTTTTTTTCAATTTGATTCAAAACTGTTTTCAGTGGGTTTAACGCGTTATTCAGAAAATCGAATCGAATGAGTTTCAGTCAAATGCATGCGAAGTTCATACATGAGTAGTTTGCGATTCGTTCAAATTCATACGAAATTCGCATTATACTCTGCAATAGTGCACCTGCTTAGTTTTTATAGTGCTTATTCTTGCTTTATTTCTCTGATTCCGCCGCCTCCGACCTCTTCGGTTTGGCGTATCATTCCTCGCTAGAGCTTCCGAGGATTGCAAGCGGGCAACGGTTCTGTGACTTCTGGGGGAATGGATGGGGGGCTTCTTATTGAACCGCTGCCTCCCCCCTCCCCCGGGTAGGGTATCAATCCTCGCGGAAGCTCTTAGGGTTAACATTCCCATCTGTGCTGTGCCTGCCACTTGACGATTCGCCAATCCTTCAGTACGGAGGTGGTGTTCCATAATTAGTAGCTCAGGCAGCCCTGCTAGGTAGTCCCTGTGCAGGCCCCTGACTATTTCATGTAGCGTCGTCCTGCCTCGCAGTGCTGCAGTGTGTACTCGGTGACACTCGTCGCAATTCGTTCCGTTCGCTTAATTGGGTTAGTTAGGCGTCAGTCGTTTATATATCTTTACGCATTTATATACATATTCCGATACGGTGAACCGTTTAACATCCCATCCGGATATGGTAGAACGGAATATCCTTCCAGGGATTTATATGCATTGCGTTAGCGATTCACCCTCAAGTGGATATGCGTGTGTGTTCAGCAATTCATTCGTATACACGCTGAATCCGAGAAATATTATTGCATTGCGGGGGGTTCATATCTTTGTAGGACGGAACATCCTGGGGAAACAATGCAGTTATATATAAGGAAAATACCGCAGAATACAAGATTCTTGAGAAATCTCGACAAGATGTTTGCATCCGCAGGGATTATTCGTCCCCTGTAGCTGCGATAATTTTCTTTCTGATGCGGCATGTCTTATTCATTCCGAGAGAACCATCAGAGCCGTGACAAAGTATTGATTACTGAGATTCAGTCATACATTGTAGCCATAGGTCATAGTAGGTACGAATGTCGCCTGAGATCGATTTATGTAACCGGAGTGGTGTGACGATTATCACTTACAATACACTAGACACAGCTGGCAATGATCATTTACCTTGCATACGTGTTCAGTAGCACGATATGTACCTTGAGATTTGAATATAAGTATGCGGAATCGGGCATCGAAAATAAGTATGCGGAATGGTATTATACTGATGAACAGTAATGGTATTACTCATCTGCGGGGGGGTGGGGGGTATCAATCCTCGCGGAAGCTCTTAGGGTTAACATTCCCATCTGTGCTGTGCCTGCCACTTGACGATTCGCCAATCCTTCAGTACGGAGGTGGTGTTCCATAATTAGTAGCTCAGGCAGCCCTGCTAGGTAGTCCCTGTGCAGGCCCCTGACTATTTCATGTAGCGTCGTCCTGCCTCGCAGTGCTGCAGTGTGTACTCGGTGACACTCGTCGCAATTCGTTCCGTTCGCTTAATTGGGTTAGTTAGGCGTCAGTCGTTTATACATCTTTACGCATTTATATACATATTCCGATACGGTGAACCGTTTAACATCCCATCCGGATATGGTAGAACGTAATATCATTCCAGGGATTTATATGCATTGCGTTAGCGATTCACCCTCAAGTGGATATGCGTGTGTGTGTGTGTCTACGGCTCGCTTTTTGGGAGTGTCTTAAATTCGTCTGACGCTAGCTCCCTCTCCGTGTACAGTGCTCATGGTTATTACACATGCCGGGGGACTTGCGTTCTTTGACCTTGATATGAAGTACTGGCGGATCGCTGTGAACGGGGACGGCCGCCGGGTGGAAGTGGGTTTTGGGAGGCGGTTATCCCTGTGGTGCCATTCTGGCGGGCACTGCCTCTTGGAGAGCTCGGTAGATTCGTCTGTCGTGCTGCGAGGAGAGGCAGAAGGTGGTGATGTACACCTTCTGTGTTTTCCCTTGAATTTTGTGGGGAGCACTTAGGTGCCCGCATGTTTCCTTTTTTTGACATGGGGTGTCCATGCTGTGTGGTGTGACTGCATTCATGACATAACCATGGACCAACAGGTCCCATCCATCGACCGGGAGCCACTGGGGGGCATGCCAGCAGGGTCCGCTTACTCCGTAACCCAGAGACCAACAGTTGTTTGGCGACGATCGGTCACATCGTATCATCTTTCCATGCTGCTTTGCATTTGGGTTGGAAATATGTATGCGTTTGTGGTATCTTGTCAAGGCCCCGCCCTGCTCTTGATTTGCGTTTCACATCCACTGGGATGATGATGGGCTGGCTTTTGTTGGCCGATCTCATGCCGTTCAGTGTGTGTGTGTGTGTTCAGCAATTCATTCGTATACACGTGTGCAGTAACGAGAAATGCATATCACAGTGACCTGGGCGATGATGAAGTGGAGTTTCAAGACGCTGAATGCGAGAAATATTATTGCATTGCGGGGGGTTCATATCTTTGTAGGAACGGAACATCCTGGGGAAACAATGCAGTTATATATAAGGAACAGCCCGCAGAATACAGGATTCTTGAGAAATCTCGACAAGATGTTTGCATCCGCAGGGATTATTCGTCCCCTGTAGCTGCGATAATTTTCTTTCTGATGCGGCATGTCTTATTCATGCTGAGAGAACCACCAGAGCCGTGACAGAGTATTGATTACTGAGATTCAGCCATACAGTGTCGCCATAGGTCATAATAGGTACGAATGTCGCCTGAGATCGATTTATGTAACCGGATTGATGTGACGATCATCACTTACGTTACACTAGACTGTGTTGTCGGTTTTACAGTTTCGGCCGGTTAAGGGCTACCTCCCTTACATTCTCGTTGACGGAAGTCAAGCGAAGAAAAACAGCCGTTCCCCCTTTATCATTAACCAAGGAAAGTATCATTCACGTATTCTGCAGCAACTCCTGCTAAGAATGGACCAGTCAATGGGGCGAGGCGACACTCCGCTGTTGCGCTCACTGCTTGGCGCACGAATGATCTGGCAACACGCATACTGAAGGAATTTTGCAAGACGCGGAGCCAACCAGCAGGCCCACTACTGGGATTTCGACGGTTGAGATCATTGATGGGGCTGCCGATAAGTTCACGTGTTTCAACCTTATGTCGATTGTGTAGTCTTCCGTGTTGCACCTCGGCGCGATTCCCGTTATGGCAGTCGACACTAAAGTCAAAGAACCAGCCTTCTAACTCCGATCCTTGTTCATGGCATCTCGGACAAGGAAGCAGCATTTTATAGTACGTTCCTGGATATTGTTTCGCGAGCTCCTGTTGAGCCCATCCGAACCACAAATGGCAAGTGTATTTTAATGCGCTAACACACCGGGCACGCAATGGCAGCATAGCACACCGCTGAGATGTATAGATTCACACATTCATCACATTGCATGTCCAGTGCTACTTCACGCCTTCACCAGGACCATATGTAATGCAGTGGAATGCCAATGTGAAGGGAGAATCTCTCATACCTGTATTTCACCGAGTAGTCTATTGAAAACATCGGGCTGCTGTGTCATGATTAGAATATGCATCTGACAAGTTTCTCCTTCCAGATCGGTCAGGTTGTCCTTCTGATAAAAACACTTCGAGGGGCCCTCGAATGGATTGATCTGACAGCATCCGTCCGAGCACCTCGCGGGGCGTCAGCTCCCCTAAGCGGTGTCACACGTCCCTGCAAGTTGATGATTGTATGCGAATCCCTGATAGTATCGATTCCCACGAGAACTAGGCCCGGTGCGCAATAATCGTAGATGGCAAGACATAAACCCCATCCCCAAAGACACTGTCACGTCATGCCCCAACACCCCTGCAGCAGCCACATGTGCGCACTGCGACCTAGTACCTGCGCACTGACTACAATCGCCAACTGCAGCCCAGCCCACCTGAATCGAAGCGCCTTACCAAGCCATCCAATAATAACCGCCTGCGGCAGCCGAAGCAAGCGCTCGTATCCATGTGCCGAAGAAATGCAAGTTGGAGCCAAGTGCAACGAAGTCACGCCAATGCGCATTCACTTACCCCGCTGCTCCCCGCCATCAACCACCACCCCAAAAGTCGACGACCTTCTCCCGAGTCCTGTGTCTGCAACCACTGCGAGCCAGGTAGGGGTCCACGCACAACTGCAGCAGTGAGCGCCGGAGGCACCACCTATCCGAAGGGAATGGGACGAGAGTGCTTGACGCGGCACCTTGGTCTCGCACACAACAAGCGTCTCGTTTTCTTCATCGAAAATCACATCGCGTCTCTCGAGCACGGCTTTGGGAAGTGCTCCCATTTGCACAAGATGCGCCTGGTCACCGCCCCCGCAGCAAATCAGAGCTGATCATATGTCTTGCTTGCATCGTGAAAGTCGATCAAAGGCACCCATCCGTTCGATCGGACGATGCGATGCCGTTCGATCAAAGCCCACGCATGGCCATTGCATGCCGATGCTATGCATGCTGCGGATGTAATGCCCTTGCTTCAAGTTCCTCCCCAGTAACCTGTTTCCTTTACTACCTCTCTACCGGCCCCTGTCTTTGCATTTCTCCAGTAGCACGTATGTTTCCTCTCCGAGGACTGTTTCTTCTGTACTTATTGCAAAAACCAATATTTTGCATTTCTTGCTACGAGGGCCGTTACTATCAACATCGTGACACATCGTGACACGACCACGCTCCTGGTTGCAGTCTAGGACCAGCAGGCGACTCACCAGGAAGCGCCCAAAGAAGCCCTCCGGCGGCGAGCAGAACGCAACTCGGGCTTTGTACGCGTACGGCTTGTTGAGCAGCTCGTGCTTTTCGGCCGAGTCCATGGGATCAAGGCGGCAGGTGACCAAGCTCATAGCGTGGGGCGGCTCATCCAGCGTGACCACGACGTGGAAGTGCTCGAGCAGGCCGAGCAGCGCGCTGTGCTGCGCGCCGCTTTCGTGCGGCCAGAGCACCGGCAGCAGCGCGTGGTGCAGCTTGCCGTGCTCCTGGTAGCAAGCGCAACCCACAGCCCACCGGACCGCATGACCGCCACGTGTCTGTTGAACATCACGGAGAAGTGACGCCACGATGGCAATGCAACTATCGGATAGCCTGCGTACCACCTCTTGCGATGCTCCATTAATGCCATGCCTGAGTCCCACAGCCTCCTAATGCGGCTTCAATGCACATATAAAATGGTGAAAATAAATAAAAAACATCTTCAACTATATCCATACAGCTCGATGATCTGTGCATGCCTTCCGCTGTTCCGTGTGTGAGTGAGTGAACGGGTTTGGACTTCCTTTGGTGAAGGTACTTATTGAAGAGTGACCCGCAGCAGAGAAAGCCGCCGTCGTACCCTGCTCGGAGGATCAAACCATTTCACACACTATTTGTGGCTGGCCGATGTTCACCAACCACCACCGCTGGAAGTACTCGCCACGAGCACCCTAAGTCCCGTGGGGTTCCAGCTCGCCCAGGCTCACTTATACATCCTCCGAGTCTGGGTGATGCTCCTGACAGGCCGGAGACGCGTGAGGGCACTCCCAATCCCGCCGAGTCTCGCCGTGCCCCTCCCATGATGTGACGTGGCCACATCTGCCGGGTGGCGCCCATCAACACCCCCCACGGCCTGCATGTTCCCAGAAGCCCTGCCACCACCTTCTCCGTCCCTATGTCGCAAACGTGTGCATATGATGGTACAAACACTCTCGGAATCGAACGAACTTGACACTCGCGACTGGTCATAAGCATCATTAATATTCACTGGTGCCGGTGACTGTTCGAGCAATTCTCAACACAGCATAAGATCGTAGAGCTACAAATTTTTTAAAATTCTGATACCCTGATATCGAACGCTGAACTCTTACATGCAAGCCCAGATTCCAACATGAAAAAGTATGAAAACAGCAGTAAAATGTATCCGTCAAAATTGATATTATATCACAAAATACGAATTATTGTGTACAAAAGCTGTGAGCAGAACTGTCTTAGCACTCTAGCACTGGCACGCGAACAGCCACCTAGTACTTGCGAAGGCAAAACAATAATGAGTCCACTAGCCTGACCTTCGGTCAGAGTCTCCTAATATCTCAATGTCCTGTCACATTTCCCAACACTGTAACGGGTTCTAGCCCCTAAATCTTCATCTGGCCAATGGGAAGTCATTATCCCATGCCAGCTCTAACAATGTTACCGTTTACCGCATTCTGACTGACACGTCAGTGGCAAAGGAGTCACTGCCATCTTCGTCTTATCATTCTCTGGTCACCTGATGGTGACTATATCTTCTCTGACGAGTCCGTATCTCACAGATGGTCATCTTCGTAAAGCCTGTCATGCTGTCACCACTGTCATGCGTGTCACCAGCTGAACAAACCCGGCGCGGTACCATGAGAAGCCGGCGTTTGTTACAGCTGTCGCAAACGCGTGCATATGATGGTACAAACATTCTCGGAATCGAACGAACTTGACACTCGCGACTGGTCATAAGCATCATTAATATTCACTGGTGCCGGTGACTGCTCGAGCAATTCTCAACACAGCATAAGATCGTAGAGCTACAAAATTTTTAAAATTCTGATACCCTGATATCGAACGCTGAACTCTTACATGCAAGCCCAGATTCCAACATCCCCCATCTGTAGCTGCTGCGTGCAGTAGCACAGACTCAAATGTGGGCTTGTTCAGCATACTGGGTTGTATCACCATCTGCCATGAACTTGCCCAAACTGAAAGTGAACATACCAATGCCTTCACCTTCTCCGCCCTGTAACATTCTGGCTCTGACCAGCGGATTCTTGAACACCAAGACCCACATACACCTGCGGCCAATAGGTCCATGTTCCAGATGCCCAATCACATGCAAGCGTCCCGTCTGACTCAATCGTCTGAAGTACGCAGCCCTGCTCTCGGTCATGTCTGTCAAGTAATAAGATGGAACGTGGACACATGCCACCACACGACTGGCCATTACTGCCAACGGAAACGCGATATCCAGCGCTGCGAACCAAGGCGAAGTCACCACTGCGTCACAGACACCATACTTCTCCTTCCATATACGATAGTTACCTGGCTGAAGTGCGTCATGCGCCTCAGACCAACCCAACTGAGAGTTCCAGTCATTGTTCATGAATCTCAACTGCGGCCATTGCTCCACCATCACCTCACTGATGACCCCAGTGCCTGCCCATGGGTCCCACACGCCATCGACGGACTTCCAGTCCACCTCTGTCGCCAAACGCCTCACCTCAGAGGGCACTGTAATGACCAGTTCAAGCCCCCACTGCAGCGCGCTAGCTTCTCTCACCTGAGCCTTAGTCATGTGCCTCAGCTCTCCTCGTCTTTCAACTTCTTCTTCAGCCAAGGCAGGCACAAGAGGTGCATCCCTCAGATGCCTTGCCATGGCCTTCTGTTCCCGATATTTCTTGCTCAGCACCGTGCGATGCCCCTCATTCCAATGCCCTGGCATGAAGATCTGCACAGCCTCAGAGAGCTTGTCCTGCCTTCCCCAATCAATCTGATCTGGCATGCCCAAGAACATGTCCTCCTCTTCCAACAGCATCTCCCTTGATGAGATGGCATGCCAAGGCTGAAACTTGTCTCCCTTCACCACCCGACGGGGACCCACGTCTGCTGGCAACAGGCGCATCTCCGCAGACAGCTTCTCATTCAATTGCTGCTCCTTCATGCCCAGTCTGTCCTCTAGGGCACCAGAGCTCTCATCTTTCTGGGTCTGCACCTCAGCGTTGGCGGCTTGCATCCTCGTGCCTGAGCACCTGGGACATAGCCACTCGCCTTCTGGTACTCCATCCAGTGCTGGGGTCAGACACCACAAGTGGTACCCCCTGTTGCATGCGTCGCACAACAGCATCTCTGCTTCCCCATCAGTCTTCCTGCAAACTTCACATGCTAGGTGCTTACTGGGAACGGCTGCACTGCAGTCATACTGATCCTTCACCTGTAGGTGACATGGCGCGATGCTCTGCACGGTGCTCTTCTCTCTTAACTTGGTGGCGTCCTCAAGTACCACCACACCATCCCGCTGTATCTTGACCAGCTTCAGAATGGCAGATTTGGTCGCGACTTCCATGCCGCTGCGAGGCTTCTGCCTGATGTAGACGAAATCGCCCACCTTAAACTGGTGTGGACTAGGCTCATAGCCCCCACCTCTTCTCCCTTCATAATGTAATGTATCACGATGTTGTGCGACCTCCAGGCTGCAACCAGCGTGTACCATCAGTCGCCTCACCACCTGTGCTCTCTGGTGGAGGTCCTTGACTCTGGCATCCTTCTCATCTTCGACCTCAGCACCAAAATCTATGCTGGGCGCCCGTTTCAAATCAGGCGGCACTACTGCCTCTTGAGCAAACAACATGGTGAACGGCGCAACCCCCGTGGACTCCTGGCGTGCTGCATTATAGCTCAGCACTAGTGGCCAGAGCTGCTCATCCCACTCATAATCGAGACCCTTCTCCAAGGCAAGCTTCTTAAAGCAGAACTTCATAGTGCGTACCACTCTCTCGGTCAGCCCATTGCCTTCTGGTGAGTCTGGCGAGGTGACTCGCCGGTCGATCAGGCAGTCTCTGCATAGCTGCTTGAACTCGCCTTCAAACTCCTTTCCTCCATCCACCAAGCATTCTGCCGGCGCACCAAACACAGCCAGTACATGACTGCGAAATGCCGCTGCGATGGTGCTCGCCTCCTTGTCAGGAATGGGCACGCAGATTATGAACCTGGTATAGTGCTCGGTCATGATGAGCACTCGGTTGTTGCCAGACTTGGTCTCTCTCCTCGAAGGCCATGCCAAATCCAGCGACCAGCGATACATGAACGACACGATCTCAAGGGGGGATAAACATGCCTCCTCTCTCGCATAATGAGTCTTCACACGCTGACAGGTCTCACACTGGGTGACCACAGCCTCCACGTCTTTCTTCAGATCGGCCCACCAATGGCGCTGCCACAAAAGATGCTGCGTACGTCTTATGCCCCAATGTCCAGTTCTGGAGTGGTATTCCTTTACCAACGCGAGACGGTCAGCAGGCTTAGGTATTCTCACCTCCTTGCCCGACATGGTGACCATGTAGATCTCGTCCGTGGCCTCGTCCCATCGATGTCGTGCTGCTCGCCTCCTTACTCGACGAACTTCCTCTCCTGGCAACCTCACTCTACCATTGGACTTCAACCATCTAAGGCACCATGCATCATCGTGTACGTCTCGATGCTTGTCACGGTCTGACTGCTGCTCAGCCACGCTGGCCATCAGGTCCTCGAATCTGGTGGTGCACGCCAACCTGGGGAGCCTCATCTCTGACTCTTTGGCAGGCGGACTCCAGGCAGGCACATCCACGCGCGCTGCTGGGGTTGCGCCCTCCTTCACGAAGTGGTTCTCATGCCTCTGACGATACTGCGCCATGGTGTAGAGCTGCCACTCTTTCTTCTTCTTCTTCTTGGTTCCAGCCTTCTGTCGCTGGGCTCCAATTCCTTCTGCGCCTTTCTGCCCTTGCGAGCACATTATCCGCAGCTTCTCCTCCCAGTCGCGATGGGTCATAGTCTTCGCCACCTGCTGGGTGTATGCGTTCGAATTCTCAACCCATTCCGCCAGCAAAGCTTGCCTCTGCTGAAGGTCCGACCTCTCGTGGTCTGCCCAGTTGTTGTCTACAGCGATGGGCTGTCCTGGGGAATTCTCCGCCTCTGGGGATTCCTTGCTGTGAGGGAGCCCCTTCCTGCTTGCTTCTGCGACCGCCATCAGCAGCTCCATTGCCCTGCGATCCATGGCCAGGCCCAGAATGCTTGCCAATTCTACGTCGTTCAGGCCATCGGCCATGCGTAGCTCACTTGCGCTGTAGCCCATGGCTCGCGCCTTCTCTTCGAGGTTCACTTCTCGAGATTCTTCCTCGGCGTCTTCATCGTCCTGGTTGCGCACCACGGTGCCCATCCTCGCTCTTCTGAACGCTCTTGACCCTTGCGTCGCCATGATGGTGGGTAGTGCCCTCAATGGTTCTCCCACCACGTTCACCACGTAATGAGGCGCGCGGTCTGTCCTTATCACTGGCCTGGGATGCCAGCCCTTGCATATGATTGACGATACGATTCGTCCTTCTGGTCTCACCATCTTGCTCATGACGGAGCGAAACTGGTGGCTCTGGAACAAGTTGCTCCAATACGCTCGCAATCGATGTGCGTAAGCGCCTGCTTGTGCTGCATCAAAGGACACTGGTCGACCAATGACGCTGGCAATGTACGGGAACACCTCGTCCCTGATCTTGGTTCCAGGTCTGTGTGACAACGGAGAAACATTTTCCAGGATATAGCCTGGAGGCCTCTGCCGCTGCAGCTGCTGGAGTGTGGACAGAAGCCTGACCACTTCATAAAATAATTTGCTGTGCCTGCCATCCAGGCCTGTGAGTGTTCCAGCAGGGGAGAGATCCTGACATGGGAACCCACATACCATGACCCACTGGCGTCCTTGAAGAGCTCCTGCTCGTATGAAGTCGGCACTGGTGGTCTCGCGCAGATCTTGGGGTAGAGCCCCAAACTCTATTGCACGGGGCGAGATGAGGTCAGGGTATCGTCTTAGCAATGCCGTGCACCTGGCCCTGGCAACTGTCCGACTGCTCGGGGATATGTCCTGATACAGGTAGCGATCCACCTTCATCCCACTGCGGAGCAACATTTCTAGCCCAGCACATAGGCCTCCACATGGCTCGTAGCACACCACGCCTTCCTGCCGAGCTTGCGAGAAGAACCGACTGCCCAGCACCCTGGTGTCCACCTTCTCGGGCTTCAGGATGCGCTCACCTTCAAAGTACTCATTGCTGTACACAGCAGGGCTTCCCTCGCCGTGCGTACCTCGCGTCGGCCTGACCAGGCTCAACGCCTTCCAAGCTGCTCTGGCTAGCCTTCCAGAGTCGGTCACCAGCTCAGGTAAGTCAGTGTCGAACATGTCCCCATGATTGCATTCTAATTCCTCGTGGTAGTGCAAGTCGAACAAACGATGCACTGGTCCTGTGCCCAGCTGCTCCATGGCAGCCATCCTGCAGTAGTTGGCAACCTGCACCTCTGGCGTGGCCTCTTCCCCTGGGAAGGTATCCCCAGCCAACATAAAGCACAAGTGGTCACCGAAGTCCTTCGTGTGAACTTCCCCCACGCCTGCGTGTAACGCAGTCACCTTCTCCCTCTCATGCCTCGCTCCAGTCTCATCCGTCGTGGACGGCAGTGGGTAGCGAGACGGCACGTCAGCGTTGCTGTTCTTGGCGCCTGGACGATACTTCACAGTGAAGTCGAACTCCTGCAAACTGATTGCCCAGCGTAAGTGTTGCCCTTGGAGATCGGCCTTCTCCATCAGGGTGGTGAGCGGTGAGTGGTCGGTCACCAAAGTGAAGTGGACTCCATGCAAGTACTGCCTCAGTGTGCGCACTGCCCATACCACTGCGAGCATCTCCATCCCCTTTGAAGCTGGCGTACTGTCTCTCCGTTTTACTCAGGGATCGGCTGATTGCCATACAAATGTACTCCTTCCCATCATCGTCCTTCTGGCCCAGCACTGCGCCAATGCCATAGGTGCTCCAATCGGTGTACAATATGAGGGGTCTGTCGTAATCGATAGGCCTCAGGCACCTCCCAGAACAGAGAGCATCCTTGAGTTCTTGAAGTGCTCGGTCTTGCTCCTTCCCCCAGGCTGCCTTGATGTCAGTGACCTCCTTTTTGAGCAGGTCATTGAGAGGGCGGGCCATCTCAGAGTAGTTTGGCCCCCCTGGCTCACCCACCAAGCCCTTATAGTAGTTCATCATGCCCAAGATCGAGCGGAGCCCAGTCTTGTCCTGAGGGCTTGGAAGCTCCTGGATGGCCTTGCATTTGGCTTCTTGCGCGCCAATGGAGTTGTGACCAATGCGATAGCCCAGAAAGTCCACCGTGGCTGCACCAAAGGTACTCTTGCCTGCATGCAAACGGATGCCAGCGTCCCCCAAGGTGCGAAGTACGTCCTCAACGTCCTTCAAATGCTGCTCAGGCGTGGAATCCGTGTAGACCACTACGTCATCGACGTACGCCACCGTGCAATGCTGCAAGTGTCGTAATTCGTAGTCCATGATTCTTACGAACGCAGAAGTAGCTCCAGCTGCACCAAAAGGCATCGAGGTGTATTGGTACAACTGATTCTTCCACCAAAACGCCGTCTTGCTCCTGTCCTCTTCCGTGGCCATGGGAATCTGGTGGAAAGCTTTGGTGGCATCCAGCGTGGTCTTGAACTTAGCCTTCGCCACCTTCTGGTAGAGCTCCTCTGGTCGGTGCGGCAGCGTATTGTCTTTGAGGGAGTGCCGATTGACACCCCTGACTGAGGTCCACGCAGAACCTCGTCTGGGTCCACAGGCCAGTCTCGTGATCTTTCTTGCCAGCTACGACCACGTTGCTCGCATGCCTGCAATGCTTGGCTGCTGGCTCTATAAAGCCATACTCCAAAAGTTCCTTGCAATGAATATCGATGATTTCCTGCTCGCCCGGACTGTACTTCCTGGGTCTCTGGTAGGCGGCCTTGGATTCGTCTACGAAAGGAATGGAGAACGTGTTGTGCTCCGCTTTGCCCTTGTAGCCTGTCAGATCGTGAGGACTGTTGGCAAAGGTGGTCTTGCACCTGCGAAGAACATTCCGCATTTCCTCCCAGTGCTCCTCCTTGAAGTCAGGATGTCCTCCAAACGTGGCATTGAGCTCAGTGTCGAGCCACGCTGCCTCGTCCTTGGTCACTGTCGTGTCACCTAGAGGTTGAAGCTCGTCCAGCACGGTGTACGGCAAGACCTCATCCTGCTCCGCGACGTTGGCCACCCAGCCCGGCTCCCATTGCCTTGAGGATTGCTGAGCCTCCCAAGAAGTGCAGGGGGACGAACCCCAGGCGCTGCGTGTGGGTGACGTGACATCATACGTAGGCGCACACTCGGTCATCTTGCCAGCGACCCACAAGATTCCGCACAAAAGCAGAAAAAATCGCAAAATTCGATTGAAATGCGCTGCGGCTACCGGCGAGTTCGAAGCGAAGAAGCACGCCATGATTCTCCACCCCCCCGTGCGCCAAGCGAGTACTCCCACCAGCAGCGGTGAAGACCACGACTGCAAGGACAAGCGCCATGTAGGCGGCTTGTGCGACGCGGTGAAGGCGGAGATTGCGTCGGAGCTGCGTCCAGCGCGCCGCGAAGCGAGGCTTGTCCAATCTGGCGGGCAAAGCGGGCAGGCGCACGCGGCCCAACAAGAAGACTTGGGACAAGCGCAGGGTCGGAACAGTCCATCCACGGCCATGTTGAACGTGACCTGCGTCCAGCGGGCAACGCACGCGACAGGAGTCGTGGCACGCCACGTCCTCAGCGTAAATGTCGGCACAAACCCAAAGCCAGGCGAGGACCACGAAGAGGAGGGCGATCGCACACCGTGACCAGCACGCCAAGGAAACGACCACCACCCGAAGGGGCATCACCATCCAATCCCCCGCACGCACACGGTGCACGCCAGCATAGATGCCTGCGGCGCGCACGATAAGGAGCCCAACGTACCAAACGTAGGCGAGAGCCCATAATACCCAGACGCCGTAAGATGCACGAAGGGGGTAACGTCGAGCAGTCGACCACCATACGGGCAGCTGGCGCAAAAATGAGGCCACGAAACGCCTCCACCAAACTTGAAAGGGGCACCACGACAAGTGCCAAGCTACTGCCTCCCACATCGCCCATACGGCGACCATGGGAACGGGACCGCGTCCCAGCCACCACCAAACCACTGCACTGCCTGCAAACGAGATACACGCTCGCAGGACACTTGGCCTCAAGTGGACCGCTCGTGCAGGCGGCCCACGGCCACAGCGTTGGTCGTTCACCAGGGCCACCCGCCCGCTGCGCCCGGGGAGCCCTGCTGAAAATGCGTCTGTCTCTGCGCCTCACGCTGTTCGTCCGTATGGCGTTCGAACGCCTGCGTCTCTGCGCTGCATATCGAAGCAGCTGGAGAAGGAGGACACCGCGATGTGAGATCGGCTGGCATCCTGGACGCCCTTGGTGCATGAACGACATGGGTAGCAGCCCCATGGCGATCGACAGAAGGGGCAGACGAGCGCGCAGCACCGCCCGCGCCCGGCTGATGACGTGCAGGGGGGTCTCGAACCTCGTGCACATTCCTTCGCAAGGCCGTATCCATGTGTTCGGGTCTCTCGGCCACGTGAGCCTGACGGGCGGGCGGTGGCGGCGGCGGCGGCGGCGGCGGAAGACGCAGCGCCTCCAAGGCCCCCAGGGCTGGCATCAACCACGGCGCGGCCGATTCCCTGGTTCCCCATTGCAAGCACGTGAACTTCCGGTCGTCCCGCTCGAAATACTCATTCGTGAACTCAGCATACCAAGGAAGACACCGCTCGTCCTCCAGGAAGACGTAGTACACGGGTGTGGCATTCGGGTGCGCCATGCAGCGCAGCACGTGTGCCGCCCCAATCTCCACGTAGCGACACAGCGAGCACGCGACGTTCCTCGCATGACCCCCCGGCAACCTGTGCCCTGAGTCACGGTGCGACAAATCAGCCCAGGCTGAAACCATGGCCTCCAGGAGGCTGGAAGACGTAGTCTGTCCCCCAAGAGGGAGACGCCAACCATTGTTCCCGCACGCGATGGTCTTGTTATCAGGGTAGAAGTCTTACCGTGGCGGGCCGGCCCGGGGCCGCAGAAGCTCGCTCCGGGCCGAAAGCGGGCCGAAGGGGCTTTCGCCCCCGGGCCGCACAAAAATATGAGCCGGCTAAACTTCGGCAAAAAATATAGGCATTTTATGCCACTTTTTATCAAACCACCATACTTAATTTTAAAATTTCGCGCCTGCGGTGGGCATTTTTCTTCCTTGACCGTTTTGACCGAAAGCGGGCCAGCGGAAATATGGTTTGCGGGCCGTAAAGAATTTTGGAAGACTTCTACCCTGCTTGTTATGCTTCTTCTCAACTTTGCTGGTGATGCCCGGATGCTTCCGCAGCCTGAGACCCCGCTCCCTGTTGCACACGCCAAGCTGGTACATGACGCGCTGGCTTCTGCACCGATCATAGAACGTTATGCCAAACCGTATCATAAAGACAGTGAGGTTGCGGCGATCCTTCAAGGCTTTCACCTCCTCCACGGACAGAAATTGGCACACTGAACTAACGGATGCGGTGGCCATTCGTGTAGCGTCCCAATCTGACTCTGCCGGAGATGGAGGCACCCTCCCAGGGGCCCGAGGCAGGCGACCTGCCCGCGGCGGACTCGGAGGCGTAGGAGGTGGGCCCCCTGAAGAAATTGATGGGGCATCACGCGGAACACGGACTGAGTCCGCCCACGAGCCAACATTGGTCCTGGCAGGCGATGCAGAGGGCGACCTCCCGCGAGGAGGGCTGCTGTCAGGATCTGACGACACCAAGTCCTCGGTCCCATGGCTGCTGGACGAAGGCGACGGAGTACGGCAGTACGCGATGTGCGCGAAGCGCGGTGGCGAATGGTCACTGGGCCTGGCCCGAGACGGCCCCGCGACAGCTTGAGACGGTCGTGCAATCTGCGACGAGCGAGGTGGCGAGTGGCTGCTAGACCTGGCGCGAGATGGCCCTGCGACAGCTCGGGATGGTCCTGCTCCTGCGGCAGGAGCAGGTGGCTGCGCAGGGGCTCGCTTCGTGAGCCTGAAGTTGACCATGTTGTTGGGCGGTGGCGGCCTACGCTCCGCATCTGCATCGAGTGCATCATGGCCCTGCTGCCTGGTGTTGGATGCCTTGAGCATTTTCCTCATCTCCCCCAGGCGCACGTACTCCTGAGCAGCGGCATTCTGGGAGAACACCCTACCAGTTCCCCCAAGACCATCCCCCACCGGGTAGTACTTGGTGCTCGAACCCAGAGAGATGAGCTCCAGAGGCGGCGCTACGTTGCCATATAGATCGTACTGTTGGAGGATGCCAATCGAGAGGGACTCTATGTCCACCGGGCGAAGGTACCTGAGCAGCTGGTACGTCCAGACACCAGCGCTCTCGTACCAATGAGGGAGCTGAAGCTCGTCCAGCAACTCCTCACTGTTGTACACGCGTGCATGATCCAGCGTGCAGCGCATCAGCTCGAGGTGCTGCGTGGCTGCGCTCGGTTGTACACAGAGGACACGCTCCTTCAGATCCCACATGAGGGTGCCAGCGACCTCACCACTGGGGTACGTGAACAACTCCTGGAGCGTGTGCTGCAGTCGCTGGATTGAGTTGAGGCTGTCGAGCGCTCTGCCTTGCTCCCTGGGCTTGACGACGTCTTGCTTGTTGGCAGGGGATGGCACGTGTGTCATATAGCTCCCCTTGAGCACCCAACGGTCCTTATCCTCATCGTGATCCAACTTCTGGTCCACATACAGCCAGTTAGGGGGCATCAGCTGGTCCACCATCACCCACTTCTGCTCGAGGCAGCGGACGAACTCCACGCAGACATGCTCCTGGGAAGGTTTGGCTGGCATGTCCTAGGAAGATCTTGAAGGATGCGGCAAAGACGCGCAACATGGTGCCGGTCCAGGTACAGTCTCTGATCCGCCCAGTTGTGGTCAAGACGAACGTCCAGAGGCGGACGAACCCCAATCACCTGGCCATCGGTGACCCACTTCGCGCGTCCACCCACCCAGGGGTTTGGTGCTGCGTAAAGTTGCGCAAGCATGCGCTCCGACACTGCCAGCTCGGCGGGCGCCAGTAACGCCAGATGGCTCCTTCGACCTCCTTCAAGCGAACATGTGTGAACGCGAGACCTCGCCTCGATCTCTGCGCGTGTGGCGACTCGGGGTCTAGGGGGCGCAGCAGATGGCCCTGACGAAGGCAGTGGTGACCCCACCGATGACTCATAGCCGTCATGGATGTGCTCAGACCGAATCCCAGAGGCAGCAAACCTCTCCTCCCTCGTGCTCAGGGGTGGGCACCCTAGCCATTCGCACTCCGTCTCCTGCCCAAAGATCTCCGATTGCAAACATACCACTGGGTCCATCCTCCTGGGCTGGTGAGGATGCTTGGGTGTTGTCATGTCGACCAGCGGAAGAACCACCTGAGCATCCATGCCCAAAATCGTCGGCGCATGCGACACGGCCACGCAACTTCCCAACTTGATGTCGATCATCAGGGAATTCTTCAACGGCCCAGTGCCTATCAGCAGGTCCCAAGAGTTCTCGGCCTCGAAGGTCACGAAGGCGTACAACCGGTGAAGCGTCATGTGCGGCGTGCCCGCAGCCAGAATGACGTCCACGTAGCAGTAATGGGTGAACTTCGTGGGACTGTTGTCACATCTGGTGACCTTGGCGCCGGTGCTGGCTTCATAAATTGTGAGACCCAGCCGCCTTACAACAGCGATAGAGATGATGTTGCAGTTGGCGCCGGTGTCCATGAGGATCGCCCGGTATAGCATAAGCTCACCACCAGATGACACCAACGCCAGCCCCTCATACAGGGTAGCATTCCGCAACTTGCAGATGGGCTGCACCTGAGCCATCAATAACACCTGCTCGTCGGTCAGGTGCTGCGTCATCTTTGCCCTCAGTGCGTTGTAGGCGAAGGTCTTGATGGTGCCAGCTCGTACATGTCCATGGTCACTGAAGTCAACCACCCCCAGGTCGTCCACGCAGGCAGCGGCTGCACATCGAGCGGCGGCGCTGTCGACCACACCGTTGGGCATCTCGTCCAATGGCACCTCCTCGATCGCGCGGTGTCCTGAACCATCTGCCTCCCTTCTTACTCCTTGCGTCGCTGTGGCGTGCGTGTCCTCCAGCTCATGCTCGTTGACCTCGGTGGGTTGTTCGGTTGCATCATTCGGACCCTTGCCCATGAGCTCCTCCAGCGCCAAAAGGTTCTCGATGTCCTTCGGGAGGTCGATGGCATTCTGGGATATCAGGATGGCAGCAATCTGCGAGCAGGCGCGCACGGAGCTGCGAAGATTGGATGCCAACAGGTGGACCTTCCTGCTGAGTACGTTGGGAGGAACGGCTCTAGGCACCTGAGCGGCCCTGTCGAACTCCTCCGGCGTCTTGACCTGGAAGCCCCGCATCTGCTGAGTGCTGCCCAAGGCGACAGCGGCGCTGGCCTGGAGACTCGGTGCGTGACCGATGTCAACACCATGACCACCTTCCAGCCCACCCCCAGCAGGGCAGTCCTGCTCATCCTCCTCGTATTCAGCCTGTTGGGTGAAGTGGGAGTCGTAATCAGTCTCCGCATCACTGACCTCTGACCGGGCCTGTGCATCGGCGATCTTGTCATCCTTTGGAGGTGACCCTGCCTGGAGACCTGTCAATTCTGCGGCGAGTTTCTCTTTAACCTCGGCACTGGCAGCCACTGCTGCTGCTGCTGCTGCTGCTGCTGCTGTTGCAGCGGCTGCTTCTGCTTGGCCTCAGGGAGCTTAAGCCACTCCTTGGTGGTGATCCCCATCTTGTGCTTATCAAAGCGGTGTGCGATGTTGTAGGCACGCATCTGGGCATTCTTGACCTCGTCCGGCCACTTGGAGTTCTGCCTGTCCTTATGGAAGTTGGGCGGCACCCGGGCCTCACGACACCCCGTGTAGCAGCGCTCTGGAGAGTGGGGCAGGCGCGTGAAGCACCAGTCACACTGGAACTTCTTCGAAGCATCAGGTGGTGGCACCTTGCTGTAAGAAGGCTTCTGACGCTCGGTATTGTGCGCTTCCCTCGCAGGTTTCTTGGCGTCGTCGCCACCATGCTGTGCTTGATCCTTCTTCTTGGGGTCCCTGCGTCTGTCCCCAGTCTTGGAGGCAGAACCCGAGCGCCTCATGGCTGACACTAGTGCAGCCAGGTCAAGCCCCATCTGCCTGGCCTCGTAGCAGGAGTACACGCAGTTGAGCCTACGAACCAGCTCCTGCTGCAGTGTGAGAGCCCAAGCCTCCGCATCGTTCTTCAGCTTGTCCTGCACCTCCACGATCACCTCCAGGTCCTCCCATGTGACCTTGTTGGGGGCAGGATGGCTGACACGCAGCTGCTCGGACACGCGATCTCGGTATTCTTTGATGCGCATGCCCTTGATGCATTCCTCGATGTCCTGCCTGACGACGGAGTCCTCCACCCTCTTGCCGGTGTTGAGTGCTGCCTCCCTGCGACGACAGCTCTTCACGTAGGCGAGGCCGTCCTGCTCGTTGGTCTGCGGCTTGGCGATCAAGAGATCCTCCTTCTCTTTGGTGCCCTTCATCAAGAATTTAGCTTCGAGCTCTGCAACGAAAGCCCTCAAGGCCCAAAAGTAGTGAGAATCTTCAGTGCCATCTGGCCCCGTGAGACCCTTCGTGGAGGTTCCCTCGCCTGCCCACTCATCAGACTCCTCGCCATCCTCATCACCATCCTCGAACACCTTACAAACTGCCCAGGTTGATCCTGGCGCCAGCTCATGAAAAGGAGGCTGCGCACAACGCACAGATCCCTGGTAGGCGTCTCTCATGGTAAGATCCTTCAGGACATGACAAGCGTGTGAAGCCATGACGCCATCCTTCAGGTAGGCAGCGCACCACCAGTCATAAGCGACTGAGGTGGAATGATCGTCCCCTGCTAGAAACGAGGGTATGCTATCCCACAATGATCTGAAGTCTGGCCTGGACTCAGCGAAGGCCTTCTTCTGCTGCTGACTGAGCGCATGGAAAGATGCTGACTTCGTGTGCCTACGCTTCTTGGCCTCAAAAGCCCGCTGCACTTTTGCTACCATGTCCACGAAACGCCTGATGAAGAGCGCTCTGTCCTCATTCTTACCACCAGTGTACTGGAGTTTGACGTCTTCCTTGTCAAGTGAATGGCTCTCCCTGTCATAGTAATCCATCTCGTCTACGTCGTCAAGCGCAAAGAGAAACTGGTTTGCAGGCGCTGAGGCTGCTACTGCTGCTGCGAGTGCTGTTGCTGCGAGCGCTGTTGCTGCTGGTGATGGCGGTGCGGAGGGAGTGGTTTCTGAGCCCGACCCCTCTGCGCTCATATATTCCGTGTCAAGGTCCTGACTGACTCGCTCTCGCGCCAGCCGTCGTGCCTCACGTTCTCTGGACTGGACAGAGGCAGCGCTTGGCTCTGCCTCGCCCTCCGTGGTAAAGTACTGTGTTAATGCTCAGCCAATGGGACCAAGGAAGAGTCCCCTCTCTCAGCGCAAAGCTCGTTCACCAGTAGACTGGAGGCTTGATTCAGACTGGCTTAGGCCAGTGCACTGAGTGCTCCTGGATTCACCTTGCTGAACAAGCGAAAGAACGAAACGCGTGCGGCCAGCGAACGCCTAAAGGTCCAGCACTGTGCTTCAGCGCTCTGAATCAGCAGCAGATGCAGAATATTCGTGCGAGGAAGAGTTAAAGCTGGGCCAGTGTGCTGAGCACTTCTGGATTAGCTGGGCCAGAGTTCATCAGGAGCACAGTGAAAGTGAGGGCAACTCCACGACACCAAGAATAGCACTGATACGCAGCGGTGTGAGCTAGGCCAGTGTGCTGAGCACCCCTGGATTCACAACACCACTGCTAATCAAGGGCACCATGGCTGGCATAGAAGCTCACTCCCCAGTCCAGTAAGCAAGTACAAGGTCGCTGGCAGAGTTGGGAGCTAAGCCAGTGTGCTGAGCACCCCTGGATTCGCAGCACCACTGCTGATTCAGAAGGTGGCCTGTGACATGAGGGCCTCACCGGCTGACCAATACCGTAGAAAAGATAGAAGAATTCTCCAACACATTATGATAAAGCACTAGAAGGTCACTCCAGTAGTAAGCAGCACTCCAGGCTGGTAAAGTAATTAACTCTGAATCCACCAGGTAACTGTGTCACACCAGGGAATATCGCTTAAAAGACCACTCAGTTGTCGCCTTCAGGGCTGATGCTGCTGCCAGTCCTCTGGCAAGCTTTTCCCTGCTTCAGGCTTAGGCCAGTACACCAGGGGTGTCCCTGGATTAACCGTCAGACAAGGTGGAGCTGCCCAAGAAACCGTAAGTTGCAGTTCCAGACATGGAGCAGTGACTCACTGCTGATCCACTTCTTTGCTGGTAAGTAAAAGCAGATGTCGCCGCTAATTAGCTCCTAGGCCAAGCACACCTGCCTTTCAGCTAGGCCAGTACACCAGGGGTGTCCCTGGATTCACTTCAGACAAGGTGGCCAGCTGGAGAACCCACTGGAAGGTAGTTCATCAAGGTGCACATTAGCTGTTGATCCACTCTTAGCCGGTAAGTCAAGGCAGATGCCGCTGCTGATTAGCTCCCAGGTAACACACACTTGCTTTTCAGTTAAGCCAGTGCACCAGGGGTGCCCCTGGATTCACTTCAAACAAGGTGGCCAGCTGAAGGAACCACTGAGAGGTGCTCATCCAGGTGTACATTCACTGCTGATTGACTTTGTCGCCGCCGCCGCCCAAGCTCATGCCGTGCTGATTAGCTCAAAACTGAAGGACACCTGTCAGCAGCTAGGCCAGTGCACCAGGGGTGCCCCTGGATTCACTGCAGAACAAGGTGTTGAGCATATCACCGGGTAGAAGGAGGCCGCTCATGACTAGTGAATTCAAAGCTGATCCGTCGCCGCCGTCACTGGTAGCTCTTTCAGTGCAAGTACCACCAAGTTCAGGGAAGAAAAAGGGTCCGCCAGTGCACCGTGGGTGCCCCTGGAGTCGCCTGACTTCCAAATCCGCTCTTTCAACTGCTGCTGACTTCTCGCCAAAGGGCCTTTACTTCCGGATTAACACTGAAATAAAAAGCCGCTCCGCGCAGGACATTATTGTTTTGAAAAAGTATGAAAACAACAGTAAAATGTATCCGTCAAAATTGATATTATATCACAAAATACGAATTATTGTGTACAAAAGCTGTGAGCAGAACTGTCTTAGCACTCTAGCACTGGCACGCGAACAACCACCTAGTACTTGCGAAGGCAAAACAATAATGAGTCCACTAGCCTGACCTCCAGTCAGAGCCTACTTATATCTCAATGCTCTGTCACATTTCCCAAAACTGTAACGGGTTCTAGCCCTTAAATCTTCATCTGGCCAATGGAAAGTCATTATTCCATGCCAGCTCTAACAATGTTACCGTTCACCGCATTCTGACTGACACGTCAACGGCAAAGGAGTCACTGCCATCTTCGTCTTATCATTCCCTGGTCATTTGATGGTGACCATATCTTCTCTAACAAGTCTGCATCTCACAGATGGTCATCTTCGCAAAGCCTGTCATGCTGTCACCACTGTCATGCGTGTCACCAGCTGAACAAACCCGGCGCGGTACCATGCGAAGCCGGCGTTTGTTACACCTAGTCCACCCCGCCTTGCTCATGGGTTGCCAACCACCACGGTCACCAACCATTGCTGCTGGAAGTACTAGCCGCGGGCACCCTAAGTCTCAGCTTACACATGCAAAAATCCGGGCAGTGCCGGGCGAGGGCGCCTGAAACAAGGGCCTCCCCAAAGCCTCGCCGTGCCCTACCCAAAATGTACCATTGCCATGTTCCATGTTTGCTGGGCAGCGTGCACCGCCACCTCCTATAGACTGCATGCGCGCAGAATTCATGGCGCCGCGATGTGTGGGTGAGTTGGTTCGCCGCGCCCTCCCCATGATGACTGTGTCATAGCCACGTCTGCCGGGTGGCGCCCGTCACCATCCCCCACAGCGCCAAGAAGCCGCGCCCTCCCCATGATGACTGTGTCATAGCCACGTCTGCCGGGTGGCGCCCGTCACCATCTCAGTCCCCTCGTCTCGATCTCAGTCCAGGCCGCTCGACTGATCGCGCTTGCGCCCCCTGAAGCCCCCTCGTCTTGGGCACCCGCGGTCTGGGCCCTGTGCCAGAGTCCCCGGAAGGCCATCTGCCGGCTTCCCCCGCGTGTGCCCCGCCTCCGCCTCCTCATCCCACGGACCAGTGGCGTGCGCATCCCGTCCTCCCCCGCAAGATGTCCTCAAAAATCCCCCGATGAATGGCGCCAGCCCCATCCGCCCAGCCCCAGATCAACCTTTTAACACACATCGTGTTAGCGGAAATAGAGATCCTCTATCCTCATTTCATCTTTCCTAGTACTATACCAGCACTACAGTAAGCTGAATATCTTCTGTCATTGTTTGAATTCACTGAGTACTATACTAGTACTCTATGCATTTCGGTCATCATGTTTCTGTTACATTGCGTAGAGTATAGCTGTACTCTGTACTCGCCTCATTGTCTTTACAATGTCATTTATATGTAATTGTCACTGTCTGTCATGTTAATATGCATACATCCTCACTGAAGAGGAGGCCCTGAGCCTGCGTGTGCCCGAGCTTGCCGAGGGCGGGCACGATGCCGCACATAACTCCT
This sequence comes from Cymbomonas tetramitiformis, assembly GCA_001247695.2. Lineage (NCBI taxonomy): Eukaryota > Viridiplantae > Chlorophyta > Pyramimonadophyceae > Pyramimonadales > Pyramimonadaceae > Cymbomonas > Cymbomonas tetramitiformis. The sequence goes on along the minus strand of LGRX02025383.1, from coordinate 4,009 downwards.
GCACCTTCTTCAACGCCTCCCCCGTGACCACACCGTCCCCTGAATTCCTTGGCGAGATTGGCAAAAAGAAACCCCCCCTACCAGCTCCCGAGACGGCAATGAAGCTCCCGCTGCGCACACCGGTGTTTGCGTGAACGCTTAGCGCTGCACAGATTTCAAATCGCCGACATCCTAGCCATCAGAAGCCACCTGAGAAACCTTATTGGGCTGCACAACATGCGTGTGTATGAACAAGCTACGGTTTTGTCTCGCCACACACCCTTAGATCATTGATCTTAATGTTGATCTGCATGTCTTGGACCTGTATGGGAATTCTGCCCACAACCTTCTTCAGCACGTTGATCAGCCACCTGCGAGATAGGGGGACCCCCGCGTAAGGTCAGTGAATGGCTCATGCACACCACCTGTCCATGACCGATCCCACTTTGCTACATAGACAGCGATGTATCCCACACGCAGTCGGAGATTCCACACATCGATGCACCCCCCTTTCAATATCAATAATCGAGATCCACCGTGTCACATCCATTTGCAGACTAGAAGTAGGAGTTCGAACAGACACAAACTCAGCTTTGAGCTTTTGTACTTTCCCACCTTCCCAACCCAGAATCTCTGTTTCTGTTGCAAGTTGGATATTCAACAAAAGAGGCATTCACTGGCTGAACACTTGAAGTCTCGGCTGGCCAGCCAGATTGCGCCAGCCAGACAAATGCTATTTATTATAATCAATGCAGGCAGTGCACCTTTTGCCAGTAGACCCAGTGTGCAAAGAGTGTGGGAGGCAGCTGTAACCCTCCTCACATAACAGACACTGTAACTACTTGTGATGGGACTCATATAAAGCAAGGTTCTATATTATGCCTTATAAGGTCATAGTGAGCTATGTCACTCTTAGGATCTATGTCCAGACTTAATGCATATACTTGCATATAAGAATTAGGTTATATCTTTTGCCATATTGGCTTGTCTTTACTCTTGGGAACTCAACTGTTTCTTTGGCCTTGGCCATTACTTATTCACTCAACTCCCCGAGTTAATCCTAGTCAGCATGGCCAAGTCTCATTAACCTATCATATGCTTCTACTACAGTATCATGCAGTATGAGGTGTCAGTGCTTCACTATGACACCTTATTACACCGTACACTAGTACTGTGTACTCCCACTAAGGGGGGTCTCTTCCTCAACAGGGGTCTCGGGCGCTAATATCGTAAGGCGCGTATGGCACTGCTAGCATGTATGACACCGCTGAGTCATCCGCGCATGACACAGTATGTTGTCCTAGCACAACTCCCCCCCCCTTCACGTGGGAAGCGTCCTCGCGAACATATACGTTACTACTTTGCTCATCGCGTTTGCTCATCTGATTAGCTTGAGGGCTCCACTAAGGTCACATCGCTGGCGCTCCTCACAGCGGCACACTACTCATATCAAGGCAGCTTTCGGTCTTCAATTTCCCGCCATCATGATGGTCATAACACTCGCATCGGCTACCAAGGCTGTCGATAATACGGAACAAAAATCTTTGCAAGTAGGGGACCTCGGTCAAGAGGTCACATATGCTCGTCGTGCAGGCGCACAAACTCAGTTCTCCGTCTACTACGCGTCGTCCGCTTCAACCGTATGCCATAGGTTCACCAGGTCCTCAATTCGCGTGCGTCGAAGAGCGCCCCTCGCCAGCGGCTGGGCCACGTCCTCACCATGGAAGAAATGGCTAGCGTGGCAGTGCGCGCGGCGCGCTCTCTTCCCCCCCAAAAGAAAAGCGGTCCACGCCTGGACGCTTTCTCATGGCGCCGTGGGGAAGGGCGCGGGCGAGCACCTCTCGTGCTCACCCTGTAGCGACACGAGCACAAGGGCGGCGCCCCTTGTCTGCGTGTGGCGAGGCGTCCCATCGCTGGGCGCCATCTCGCCCGGAGCGTCGGCCACACAGGCCTCAGCAGCGACCCTCACGTGGGTGCTGCGCTCCGCGCTCGTCGCCGGGGCACGCGTGTGCGGTGTGACGCTCCCAGGCCCGCTCATCTCCTCTCCGAAGAGCCTCGATGGCGCCCGGTCGCCGTGCACACGCTGCGCGCCACCCCTGAGCACCATGAATATGGCGTGCCTGGTGGGGCAGCTGCGCGTCACGCGGCCTGAGACAGCGGCCATCTATCCGGCTGCCTCGTGGCGGTGCGCTCGGCGCGCTCGCGGTGGTCATCGTGTGCCACCCGCGGCGCGCTCTCTTCCCACCCCCCAAAGAAAAGTGGTCCACGCCTGGACGCTTTCTCCTGCTGGCGCCGTGGGGAAGGGCGCGGGCGAGCACCTCTCGTGCTCACCCTGTAGCGACACGAGCACAAGGGCGGCGCCCCTTGTCTGCGTGTGGCGAGGCGTCCCATCGCTGGGCGCCATCTCGCCCGGAGCGTCGGCCACACAGGCCTCAGCAGCGACCCTCACGTGGGTGCTGCGCTCCGCGCTCGTCGCCGGGGCACGCGTGTGCGGTGTGACGCTCCCAGGCCCGCTCATCTCCTCTCCGAAGAGCCTCGATGGCGCCCGGTCGCCGTGCACACGCTGCGCGCCACCCCTAGGCACCATGAGTATGGCGTGCCTGGTGGGGCAGCTGCGCGTCACGCGGCCCGAGACAGCGGCCATCTATCCGGCTGCCTCGTGGCGGTACGCTCGGCGCGCTCGCGGTGGTCATCGTGTGCCACCCGCGGCGCGCTCTCTTCCCCCCCAAAAGAAAAGCGGTCCACGCCTGGACGCTTTCTCATGGCGCCGTGGGGAAGGGCGCGGGCGAGCACCTCTCGTGCTCATACGCTCGGCGCGCTCGCGGTGGTCATCGTGTGCCACCCGCGGCGCGCTCTCTTCCCCCCCAAAAGAAAAGCGGTCCACGCCTGGACGCTTTCTCATGGCGCCGTGGGGAAGGGCGCGGGCGAGCACCTCTCGTGCTCACCCTGTAGCGACACGAGCACAAGGGCGGCGCCCCTTGTCTGCGTGTGGCGAGGCGTCCCATCGCTGGGCGCCATCTCGCCCGGAGCGTCGGCCACACAGGCCTCAGCAGCGACCCTCACGTGGATGCTGCGCTCCGCGCTCGTCGCCGGGCACGCGTGTGCGGTGTGACGCTCCCAGGCCCGCTCATCTCCTCTCCGAAGAGCCTCGATGACGCCCGGTCGCCGTGCACACGCTGCGCGCTACCCCTAGGCACCATGAGTATGGCGTGCCTGCCACCCGCGGCGCGCTCTCTTCCCCCCCAAAAGAAAAGCGGTCCACGCCTGGACGCTTTCTCATGGCGCCGTGGGGAAGGGCGCGGGCGAGCACCTCTCGTGCTCACCCTGTAGCGACACGAGCACAAGGGCGGCGCCCCTTGTCTGCGTGTGGCGAGGCGTCCCATCGCTGGGCGCCATCTCGCCCAGAGCGTCGGCCACACAGGCCTCAGCAGCGACCCTCACGTGGGTGCTGCGCTCCGCGCTCGTCGCCGGGGCACGCGTGTGCGGTGTGACGCTCCCAGGCCCGCTCATCTCCTCTCCGAAGAGCCTCGATGGCGCCCGGTCGCCGTGCACACGCTGCGCGCCACCCCTAGGCACCATGAGTATGGCGATGCCTGGTGGGGCAGCTGCGCGTCACGCGGCCCGAGACAGCGGTCATCTATCCGGCTGCCTCGTGGCGGTGCGCTCGGCGCGCTCGCGGTGGTCATCGTGTGCCACCCGCGGCGCGCTCTCTCCCCCCCCAAAAGAAAAGCGGTCCACGCCTGGACGCTTTCTCCTGGCGCCGTGGGAAGGGCGCGGGCGAGCACCTCTCGTGCTCACCCTGTAGCGACACGAGCACAAAGGGCAGCGCCCCTTGTCTGCGTGTGGCGAGGCGTCCCATCGCTGGGCGCCATCTCGCCCGGAGCGTCGGCCACACAGGCCTCAGCAGCGACCCTCACGTGGGTGCTGCGCTCCGCGCTCGTCGCCAGGGCACGCGTGTGCGGTGTGACGCTCCCAGGCGCGCTCATCTCCTCTCCGAAGAGCCTCGATGGCGCCCGGTCGCCGTGCACAC
>LGRX02025382.1:0-23084 GCA_001247695.2 Cymbomonas tetramitiformis | reverse complement strand
CTTCCCCCCCCCAAAGAAAGCGGTCCACGCCTGGACGCTTTCTCCTGGCGCCGTGGGGAAGGGCGCGGGCGAGCACCTCTCGTGCTCACCCTGTAGCGACACGAGCACAAGGGCGGCGTCCCTTGTCTGCGTGTGGCGAGGCGTCCCATCGCTGGGCGCCATCTCGCCCGGAGCGTCAGCCACACAGGCCTCAGCAGCGACCCTCACGTGGGTGCTGCGCTCCGCGCTCGTCGCCGGGGCACGCGTGTGCGGTGTGACGCTCCCAGGCCCGCCCATCTCCTCTCCGAAGAGCCTCGATGGCGCCCGGTCGCCGTGCACACGCTGCGCGCCACCCATAGGCACCATGAGTATGGCGTGCCTGGTGGGGCAGCTGCGCGTCACGCGGCCCGAGACAGCGGCCATCTATCCGGCTGCCTCGTGGCGGTGCGCTCGGCGCGCTCGCGGTGGTCACAGTGTGCCACCCGCGGCGGCGCTCTCTTCCCCCCCCAAAAGAAAAGCGGTCCACGCCTGGACGCTTTCTCCTGGCGCCGTGGGGAAGGGCGCGGGCGAGCACCTCTCGTGCTCACCCTGTAGCGACACGAGCACAAGGGCAGCGCCCCTTGTCTGCGTGTGGCGAGGCGTCCCATCGCTGGGCGCCATCTCGCCCGGAGCGTCGGCCACACAGGCCTCAGCAGCGACCCTCACGTGGGTGCTGCGCTCCGCGCTCGTCGCCGGGCACGCGTGTGCGGCGTGACGCTCCCAGGCCCGCTCATCTCCTCTCCGAAGAGCCTCGATGGCGCCCGGTCGCCGTGCACACGCTGTGCGCCACCCCTAGGCACCATGAGTATGGCGTGCCTGGTGGGGCAGCTGCGCGTCACGCGGCCCGAGACAGCGGCCATCTATCCGGCCGCCTCGTGGCGGTGCGCTCGGCGCGCTCGCGGTGGTCATCGTGTGCCACCCGCGGCGCGCTCTCTTCCCCCCCAAAAGAAAAGCGGTCCACGCCTGGACGCTTTCTCATGGCGCCGTGGGGAAGGGCGCGGGCGAGCACCTCTCGTGCTCACCCTGTAGCGACACGAGCACAAGGGCGGCGCCCCTTGTCCGCGTGTGGCGAGGCGTCCCATCGCTGGGCGCCATCTCGCCCGGAGCGTCGGCCACACAGGCCTCAGCAGCGACCCTCACGTGGGTGCTGCGCTCCGCGCTCGTCGCCGGGCACGCGTGTGCGGCGTGACGCTCCCAGGCCCGCTCATCTCCTCTCCGAAGAGCCTCGATGGCGCCCGGTCGCCGTGCACACGCTGCGCGCCACCCCTAGGCACCATGAGTATGGCGTGCCTGGTGGGGCAGCTGCGCGTCACGCGGTCCGAGACAGCGGCCATCTATCCGGTTGCCTCGTGGCGGTGCGCTCGGCGCGCTCGCGGTGGTCATCGTGTGCCACCCGCGGCGCGCTCTCTTCCCCCCCAAAAGAAAAGCGGTCCACGCCTGGACGCTTTCTCCTGGCGCCGTGGGGAAGGGCGCGGGCGAGCACCTCTCGTGCTCACCCTGTAGCGACACGAGCACAAGGGCGGCGCCCCTTGTCTGCGTGTGGCGAGGCGTCCCATCGCTGGGCGCCATCTCGCCCGGAGCGTCGGCCACACAGGCCTCAGCAGCGACCCTCACGTGGGTGCTGCGCTCCGCGCTCGTCGCCGGGGCACGCGTGTGCGGTGTGACGCTCCCAGGCGCGCTCATCTCCTCTGCGAAGAGCCTCGATGGCGCCCGGTCGCCGTGCACACGCTGCGCGCCACCCCTAGGCACCATGAGTATGGCGTGCCTGGTGGGGCAGCTGCGCGTCACGCGGCCCGAAGGCACTGTAACTACTGGTGGGGGTCATATATGGACTGCATATAATGACCAACTGCCTAGGTACTGCTAGGTCAGCTCTTTAGACATAGGACTGCTATGTCTAGACTTACAGCATATTACTTGCATATAAGAATTAGGATTACATCTTTTGCCATGTCGGCTATATTTACTCTTGGGAACTCAACTGTTTCTTTGGCCTTAACCATTACTTATTCACTCAACTCCCTGAATTAATCCTAGTCAGCATGGCCAAGTCCCATTAACCTATCAGATGCTTCTACTACAGTATCATGCAGTATGAGGTGTCAGTACTTCACTATGACACCTTATTACACCGTACACTAGTATTGTGTATTCCCACTAAGGGTATTGTGTACTCCTACTATTCCTCAACAGGGGTCTCGGGCGCTAATATCGTAAGGCGCGTATGGCACTGCTAGCATGTATGACACTGCCGAGTCATCCGCGCATGACACAGTATGTTGTTCTAGCACAGATAATGAGCTTGGCATGATCGGCATTCGATTTATTGCGCAGAGGAGGTGAAAAGCGCGCACATTCAATTCTCTTCCCATTATGAAATATGCTCGTGCATCACATGTTCTAGCAGCTTTATCATTCCCAAAGGCCAGCACTTATCGCCAACAACAGTACCCGTACGATTAACTGTATGTGTTTACCGTGTAAAATGCACGATAATAATCTTTCTTGCGATTGGTAGAAGTCTTCGATGCAATCCCTCGTCAAGCACTGCATACATTTTTTGCTTCCCAGATCTCTCTTGCCCACAACCAAAATATCGATGGGTGTGTGGATACTGCCATTTTCCACAGTCTGTGCTATCAGCTGATCCCGCTATTCGCGGGGAGTCCGCGCAATCTATTACGCTTTTCTGCGTTCTTCAGATTGGTTACACGAGCTGCATCCCATCCCATCCCATCCCATCCCATCCCAAGTACCAACCCATAAATATGCAGTGAGATTCACACTATCTACCTACAACTCAAGAAGATCACCCTGACCCCGCAGTGACCCATCACTGAAAATACTCTGGTGACAAACAAGAGGAAACTTGCATGCCAATGCACACTCAGTTTACAGGAGTACCCTGCGGCTGCGGAGCATCTCCGGTGAACTGAATGTTCATTTGACACAAACACCCGGCTGTCACATCCGTAAGATCCTGGGTGAATGCAGCCGAGCTGAATGATGAAAGGCGGCCTGTTAAGATTCTCCGCGCAGTCAGGCTTCATGATAAAGGCAGGCCATCATGTGACCTTAGCCCGACAGTCTGAGGACATAGTCATTGTCAGTGACGGACGACAATCCATCCTATCCGGAAAGCAAGTCCAAGGTCAGAGCATGACCATGATTTTCCATATTGGTAAATCATTATAAGGTCCATGCCAGCAGCTCACCGATCCAATGCAGCACATCCTCAGTACTTCTGAAACTTGAAAGGGGTGGCAGTGCGCAGTAATCACGGGAGCAAGGTTGGCCAATCAGAATCAGATCAGGCCTCAGACACTCGCCCCCCTACATGCATGGCGCACACATCCCCTTGGGTTAGGGTTTGGGCGAGTTCTGCGTTCATGGTTGCGCCGAGTAGTCATGACACACATCTACCTCTGATGAAAGGGTTAGGGCTAGGGAGGGACTGGGGATGTTGTCAGCTGGGCGGCTAAGGGTGAGCAGCCTGGAGTACGGGGCAACTGCGTGCATTGCGATGGCATAGCGCGCGGATGGGCGCACCGAGCTCTTTCCTGCGGTGCTCAGCAAGCATGTCGGCAAAAATGTATTTGCGGACGCAGTACCCCCGCCAACATCTGCTGATTTTTGAGCTCGCAAGGTCTCGCCGCATTTTTTGGAAGCATTGTGAATAGTACTTCGACTTCCACCGCGCTTGCAGCATAATCGAAGACGCTCGCTGCAGCTGTTCCTCACCTGGTGTCACCCAAAATACATCTTGTGAGTCTTCCTCGCACCCCTCTGCCATGCTTCTAGGGCAGAAGGGTGCGTGTTGTGCCATATCGAAATGCTTTTTTGCACACGTCTCGATTTGCCAAAGGCCGCACGGAATGGCTCACACTATCAAGCGCGGCAACGGCAGTGCTTGGTAAGAAGGGGCAGCCTGCGCAAGCCGCACTAGTGAAGGAAGATCTGCTGCAAGGGGGGTGCCTGCCATGTTCAAATGCAAATGTCAATGCAACAGAGTGCCTGCGGTGGGCGCACGGGAATGCAAAGGGCGGAGCTGCCAATGCCAATGGAGGGAATGCTTCAAGTAGTTCGAAACTGGTGAAAACTGAGATCAGGCAGATTAAAAAAACCTGCTCTCGATCTCACGGTTCAGGAAACAAATCTCGATCCAGTGATGCGGGAATCCCTCAGAACTACCCTGGGAAGTGCTTTGACAGTTTCTCTTGCGCAGGTCTCGATTCGCCGTATTGAAATCATACACGCAGCTACTTCGCTGCAGTTTCAAACGCCATCGGTGCAATCAGGGGAAACGCCACGTGGCTCTCCATCCTATCAGTGGGAAGGACCCTTGGAGCTAGTACGGCCAGACATCGGGAGCGGAGAGCAGGGCACACTGGAGGTGTGTCGGAACTCGAGAATCATCTGCGCTTTTGTATCCTTCTGCTCTTCGATCTCCTGACCTTTCTCGATGTAGTGCCGCACCCCAGCCCAGAACGCTGCATCCTGGAGATGCCACATCACGCGTCGACTCGTCCGTGACTACCTATACCTAACGCAAGCATTTCGAGTTGGCCACGACAGCATGGCAGGAATAGTAGTGGTGACACAGCGGGAGCAGCAGCAGCTGCTGCTGCTGCAAGAGTAGTAGAGCGGCAGTGGTGATCGAGGTGGTGATGGTGCAGATAACAGCAGCAACGAAGGGAGCAATGGGAATATATGAAGCTGAGGAGGAGGACGAGGAGGACGAGGCGGCGGAGAAGGATAGTGATCGGGCAAACAAGGAAGATGGTTTGGCCGCAGCGATGGCTGAATAGGTGGCAGTAGGTAGTGGTAGCAGTAGTTGGAGCTGCAGCAGCGGTGATTGGACTGGAAACTGCCGGAGCGAGCGAAGTGATGGAGAACTATGTGCCCAGGCTCGACATTCAGGCGCAAGGCGTGCGCGGATGCGATGCAAGGTCCTGTGAATCGGAGTGTCGGAGATGGACACCGGAGCCGGCCAGCAGAAGCGGCCTCCTTGGATCTAAGCTGGATGGGGAAGCGCACCTTCATCTGGGGGGTCACTAGTGACTTTGGCTTGCGGTCCTCCTTCCTGGCAAGCTTCTCTTCAGCTTCCTGAGGGCCGGAATCGCGTGTCAGCCGTGTCTGCTCTGCTGGTTTCGGAGGCATCCCCAGCGCACACCCGCGCCCCGCGGCAGGTCGCGCGGGTGAGAATGCGCTGGCAGCCAGCGGAGTGCGCAGCAGTGGAGCAGTGCAAAGCCCGTACCATCTTCTTCTGGAGGTGCCTGGGGTAGAAGGGATGCTCTTGAAGGGGGTTGCCATTGATGAACACGTTAATCCAGCAGCGCTCGTCCTCACCGATTGCCCCCCTGCCGAGGTGCATCTCTTCAGCCCTGTAGTGTGCAAGAGGAAGGCAAAAGGTTGCCCCGCCAGACAGGCCTGCAGTAGGGATGAGGAACCTGATAGGCGCAGAGCCCGGCGTAGGGGGAAGGGGGTAGGGGGGGTCGGGTGAGACCGCTGAGCCAGCTTCGACAGCCGCCGGGCGATGTCTCTTTGGGAGGCATCCTGCAGCTGCAAGTGGTACTGCACTCCGCTGGGATTGCGCCGGTCCACGACGGTCGCTACGCCCTGCCATCGCCCCCTCCCCTCCCACATACCGGAGTCGCCTCACAGCACAATCTGAGACATACGGAGTGCCGGAACGCCCAGCGACCACCTGAGCATGCCCCCACAAGCGCTTGAGCGGCATCTCATCACTCATGCCACGCAAGACGCACAAGACTGCGATTGAAAGGGACATGAAGGAGCATGGCAGAGGACTTGGCGCTGGAGGAGTATGAAGCCGCCGGGGAAGCTCGAGGGCCCACAAGCGGGATCGCCCTCAAGTGGGGTCGCCCTCAAAGGGGGTCGCGAGGGGTCGCGGGGCCTCAAGAGTACCAGGCGACGCATCACAAGTAGCTGCTCCACGGCCGACAGCATCATCAACAGAGTATGGAACTTTCGGCGATCCTCCCTCTGCTCCCAAGCCCCGGTACCGGCTCAGGACAGGCAGCGCTCCGTGCAGCGCCTGGAGGAGCGCAGGCGGGATTTGTGGAGAACTACCGCCACTTGTCAAGACCCTGACCACCCCCCTCCCCAAGCGCGCCCTATACTTGTGCGGGCTTGGGGGGCTTACGCAGACATGTCTGTCTGAGCCCTGCCACAGATGGGCGATAGCGGCGTAGTGAGTAACGCCTCTCCATATTGGGTTGCCGCCATGCCGCTATCGGCTCATGGAAAGCATGGTAGTGTGGCCCGCCTTCGCGTGGAGAAGCAGGAGAGGCGGAGCGGGGGGTCCGGGCGGCTCTCTCTTGAAGACGGGCGCAAAAAAGAGCCCCGCAGCGCCCTCAGTCCCCCTTGCTTCACAGTGGGTATCCCCCTTGGGCTCATAGTCTTGGGCACGCGGCCTCTCAACATCAAAAGCAAAGACGAGGCGTGGAGCGGTACATGTGTACAATGCGGTGGCACTGTCTTGCAGCCCTTCAAGCCATCCTCAGGGGGGAACGTAAGGGTAGGGGGGTATGGGGACTTGCTCGCAGACGGCCGTAGATGATAACCACTGCATCCGCCATGTCTCCCGGCATCGTCAAGGCTGGGCATTCTGCGAACCTCGCCGCGGTTCGGCTCATTCCATCGCACTGCGCTTCAAGCAGCCCGCCGTGCAGATTGCGGCCGGCCGCCAGCAAGTGACGCTAGCAATCACCATTAGTAATCGCCGGCGAGTGACACTGCAGTAGTCGCCGGCTCGTGGCCCTGCCGCAGTAGCCGCCTAACAACACTGCAGCAGTTGCAAGCTCGTGGCGTGGCTGCAGTTGGCCGACAGCGCGTGCATCCTTCGTGCTGCGCCAAGCTCACTGCAGCGCCACTCCGGAGAGAACTTCTCTCCGCAGCCCGTGCAAGCCGCGGCCGTGCTGCAGGGCAGAGGGCCAGGTGAGGCCACGCTAAGAGGGTGAGGGGAGAGCCGGGGCTTCGAGGTGGGCACCAATGATCTGCATCGCCTGCTCGAGAGTGACGCGGTGCGTCAGCAGGAACTTGCGTATGAAGTAGCGGGCGGCGCGGCGCTGATAGAACAGCTCCGGGGTGAGTTTCGGCACCGGCATGTTCGTGAACAGACATCGGAGTGACACGAGCTTGGCCCCGGCGGCCCCTTCGGTCTCTCCGCCCTTCGCAGTCTTCTTGGCAGATTTTCGACCTGACTTCGTCGGCGTGGCGGCCTGCACGAAGCCGCGCGATCGAAGGGAAGCACAGCGCGGCGCTCAGGGATGAGGAGTCCCGGTGGCACTCTGGGGATGAAGATGTCAGGGCTGACGGTGTTGCAGTGTGTGTGGCATATGAGGCGGAATGACGGTGGCATCTTGAGGAGGCGCGAAGGGTCAAATGGTGGCTGCGAGTGTGCCATGAGACATGAACGGAGCGTAGGTGCGTGACTATGGTTTTCGCAGAATTGAGGCTTTTGCCAGCCTTGTTTGAATTCTAAGCAGGGAGGGCGGCAGGGTTCAAGGGAGGGCGGGCGCAATGTAGAATTGAAGAAGACATAGAATGGGGCGCACAATCCACCTCACCTTGGTGGCCACTGGGTACAGCACAGCATAGGCTGCCTCCATAGCCATCTGGTCGGACACGAGCTGCTTCTTGGCGAACTGAGCAATCCTGGTGGCACGCCCCCCTCAACCGTTCCCTGTAGCCTGCGGGTCTCCCGCGGGGTACCTACCCCCTTCCACTGCAAGGTGTAGGGAATCGAGAGGGGGAGCAACATGCACTGGCCGGGGCGCAAACGCGAGTAGAAGAGCCCCCTTCGTGAGCGCCGCATCGTGTCGAGCAGCTACAGCCACCCACGGGCATGCTGGGTGGGAAAGCGGGGAGTGTACGAATGTCGTTGTCGCGGGTAGAACCTCAGCTGATTTCGCTTACGCTCGCCGGTTTTGTACAACGACTCCATGTCATATCTTGACAAGCTCACCACCTTCAGGTCCGTGCGTGCCCTGGCCACCACCCCGCCAGCCGCTCAACACCGCATCAGCGCATCAGTAAGTGTAGGACCCTTGCCACTGCCACCGCCCATGATGGAGAGACGGTAGCTACTAGGGACGTTCTATACCGAGAGGGATGTGCTGACCGAGCACCTGGAAATCTCGGGCATAAGTCATACTCAAGCCTCGACTTCCGGTTACACTACCCGGTCGCTCTGCGGATAAGCTGCACATGCAGCTGAATGGCGAGCTCGCGGGGAGGATTCTGAGGCGAATGCGGAGGCGCAAGTGAGGAGGCATTCGCATCTGCACTCAGCCAGTGATGCCCATCCCTATTGGAGCGCGATCTGTGCCAGCCATGCAGTAATGCCCGCCCCTATAGGAGCGCGGTCTGTGCCAGCCAGGCAGCGCCTGGGCCCCTGTGGACTTGCCCAGACCGGAGCACCTCACCCCACGCGTGCCAAAGCCAGGCATGGCTTGCGTGCGGGTGTGCCGCACCTCGCAGTGTACAGGTGGCGCTCCCAGCCACTCAGGACGAACAGCTCGCCAATTACTTCGCCGGCCTCCGCCGTGTACATGCGCTTGCCTGGAGGCCCCTCAGGTGAACGGCCGCCCCCCTCCTTCCCATTCTCCCATTCACCTCCCCGACACTCCCTCATCTCAGCAGATACCCCCGCATCACTCCCTCATCCCAGCAGATACCCCAACTTTCCTCCCTCTCCAGCAGATGACAGGCGCGTGGTCCATCATCGCCAGCTTGGATGCGGTGAGAAAGCGAGAATCTGTTGCACATGTTCACAGCTAGGCCGCATGCCGCAACTGCGCTCTATTCCGGCGGCGACTGTGGAGAGGCGCGATGCCGCAGCCCTCGCCCTGAGCTGCCCACGGCGACCGCTCAGCCGCAGCGTCAGCGGCCACATGACCGATCTCAGTGTGTCTCTGTCAGTAAAGGGGCTGTGAAGCCCTGGCTGAAGGTGGCGCACCCTGCCACAACATATCCACCATGCCGAGCTCGATGAAGTAGAACGGGCCGACCATCTCCCCCGCGGTCATCAGATCCTTGCCCGCCTCCACGTCCCGCGTCTGTATCTTGCTCGTCACCACCTCCTTGAGCTGGGCTGCCGAGGTGCCGAGGCCCACCTGCCCGCACGCCCTCGCAACTCCTCTCACACCGCACTCCTCGTGACCGCTCGCTTCTGATGATGTCATCACGCCTGCTCCGAAGATCCGCGCTGCCCGAGGCAGATGCCCGAGGCTGGGCCGGACGCCGGACAAGGGGTGCGATGTGACGTTGGACATCGAGGGAGGGGTGCGATGTGGCATTGGACGCCGGACAAGGGGCGCGTTGAGGCGTTGAATACTCGCGCGCTGAATGTTGGATGAAAGGGCCACGCTATGGTGAGACCACCTCGGGAAGAATCAGATCGAGGTGCTTCCACAGCACATCTCGGAAGTACCATTTCCGCAGCTCCTTGGTGAACTTCAGGTACAGGTCTGCCCGTCTGCAACGCCTCCCCACCATCACCCAAGGCGGCCGCCTCACACTCTCCGCCAGGGTGATCCCTAAGGTGCCCGAGGCTAGGAACAATTTTCTCACCCACGATGCAAACACGGAGCAGATCTGCTAAGACAAGTCCGGCTCGCCTCCCCTCAATTATACTTTGACACATGCGGCCGAGGTGGAACCCGCTCCGAAGCTGGAGGGCTCACGCCGGCGCCAGCTAGGCCAAGCTCGGCACCTCTACGCGGCCCGCATATCCTCTAGGCTCACCTCTCAGCGTTGACGATCACCTCCTCCGGTGTGTCAAAGGGGTGGCAGTCCCTATCCTCCTGCGAACCCCGGTGCAGCTCCAGTTCAATCCCCCTCCGATTAGGATTGGGATATCCCACTTCTAATATTATCAGAGGCATCGTTTCTGCCAACGCTGCCACGACCGGGCGCGACTGCAGTGACACACCATGGAAGGTCTTCTCGGTCCAGCCGCTTGCCAGGGCACCAAGTGACCCCCCCCTCCGGCGCTCTCGCAATCCTGGAATGCGGGGCGCTCCCATGGGGGACGCCACAGGCCGCCCTTCGCGAGATCCCTACAACGCAGCACCTCGTCTCCGATCCAGCATTGCCACTACTTCATTCGCGGCCGCACTGACGTGGCCAGGTCGCAAGAAAGTGGCCAGCGCTGTATTGTGTCTCCCCCGAGACTCGGAGCGAAGCAGGCAGTTTTTTCCCCGATGGCTTGCATGCGGACCCCTCTCTTTGCTGGAGATGCACCGCGGGGGCGAATGATGCACTCACCAACAGATTACTGTTCGTGCCCACGATGCTGCTCTCCCACGTATGTTCCTCCGTCTCGACGTGATCTATGATTGCGGTGTACCCCTGCACCCGGAGGCTGTTCCGGAGCGCCCTGCAGCGGCCGGCCCCCGGTGAATCCCTTCAGGCGCGCTCGGCCTCCGGGTGACTCCTTGCAACAGCTCTCCTGGCTCGCGGCCGCTTGGGGTCCCGCGGAGACCTGGGCCGCGACCCCTGCTTGCACCACCAGTGCCGCCGGTGGGTGCCTCAAAACTACTTGGCGCATCCGCGGGGTCCACCTACTGTGCATGGGAACGGAGGGGGTGCGAGAGGGGCCTGTGTGACTTGAGGGCGTGAGGTGAGAACATGCTCAGGCATGGGCGGCACAGGGGGTGCCAAACGCATGGCCGTGGGGCATACTGTTCCTCCGTGAACGTGGGGATGTGCTTGGCAACAGGTTCGTTGATCGCCTGCAGGATGTCCTGCAGGGCCTGGTCGTCCACTGGCCGGACTTCGGCCGGGGGGCATCGCATGGAGATGTAGTCGAGCACCAGCCACCCCTGCGCATCGCCCGGCGGGGCGTCGCCTCAGGCACGCTAGATGCGACGCTAGTCTCCCACGATCGAACGGGAGCGGACGCCTGCTGGTGCGCCCAGATTGGTTTACGTTGCTACGCCCTCTTCGAGAACACCTCGCCCTCCTGCCAAGGGCCCCTCGGCGGCACCCCGGCTCACAGGGCTCCACACAGAGCTGAATGCCTCTGAGAGGGAGCTGGTGCGCACCTTAGTGGGTATTTCCCAAGTGGTGAAATCCTCCCACATTTTGAGGATGCCATCCAAATACACATTCCTGCCCCACACTTCCAGCCCCCCTCCCATCGAGCCACTGGCGTTCTCCCCATCGCATCCACCGCTGCAGAGGTAGTCACAGCACCTCGCGTGGCGAAGGGCGGACCAATGGCCGGCTCCTGCCCGCACCAGGATCAGCCGGCCCGCACCAGGTTCAGCCAGCCCGCACCAGGTTCTGCCGGCCCGCACCAGGTTCAGCCGGCCCGCACCAGGTTCTGCGCATTGCCACCTTCAGAAGGAGACCCGCACGACTCTAAGCAAAGCATCAGCGCTGTAGCCGTTCCAGGTTTGATGCCACCCTAGTGGTCACTCCAGATTCGTAGCCACCCTAGTGGCGGCTCCAGATTCGTAGCCACCCTAGTGGCGGCACCAGATTCGTAGCCACCCTAGTGGCGGCTCCAGATTCGTAGCCACCCTAGTGGCCGCTCCATGTTTGGCGCGGCCCTCTTGCCCTCTTCATGACTGGGCCGGTCCTCCTCGCAGCTGCAGGGCTGTCAGTGCGCCCCTCACCGCATCCCCGTGCCCGCGAGAGACACCTCGAGGGACCTCGTGAGTGGAGGCCCCCTTGTGTCGGCCCCGCGCCCGCGAGAGACACCTCGAGGGACCTCGCGAGTGGAGGCCCCCTTGTGTCGGCCCCGCGCCCGCGAGAGACACCTCGAGGGACCTTGTGAGTGGAGGCCCCCTTGTGTCGGCCCTGCGCCCGCGAGAGACACCTCGAGGGACCTCGTGAGTGGAGGCCCCCCTTGTTTCACTGCATCGCAGATCTGGCAGTGTACAACCCTCGATCGTGTGGCCAATGTCGCAAGATCCATGAAGGCCGCACCGCCACGAGCTGCGCCCTGCACTCACCGGGAGGCAATGGCACCGCTTTGGACTGTGGCAGGCGGCCGCACCTCCAGCACGTGACCCCCTCGTTGCCCGTTGCGTGCAGAGAGCAGAGACCTGGGACACAGCAAGCCGTGCACCCCCCGCCAGCCCTTCCTCGTCCTTGCACTTGCTCCATCAGCTACGCCCCAAGCCGGGTTCATGCTCCAGCAACGGACTAACCATCCGTGGAGCCGCACGACTTGACGCAACAGGTGGCGGACCGATCGTTAGCAGATCATACACACTCGATGCGCATTGTGACAGCTGGCGGAGCAAACACACACTCGATGCG
Organism: Cymbomonas tetramitiformis; assembly: GCA_001247695.2. Classification (NCBI taxonomy): domain Eukaryota; kingdom Viridiplantae; phylum Chlorophyta; class Pyramimonadophyceae; order Pyramimonadales; family Pyramimonadaceae; genus Cymbomonas; species Cymbomonas tetramitiformis. The sequence goes on along the minus strand of LGRX02025382.1, from coordinate 10,769 downwards.
CATCCTGACAGCTGGCGGAGCACCGTGACAGCTGGCGGAGCATACACACTCGATACGCATCCTGACAGCTGGCGGAGCATACACACTCGATGCATCCGGCGGCTAAGCGGGAGCATACACGCTCGTCGCGTCTGACAGCTGGCGGAGCACACACTCGTGCATTACTTTGACAGCTGGCGGAGCATACACACTCGATGCGCATCCTGACAGCTGACGGAGCACCGTGACAGCTGGCGGAGCATACACACTCGATGCGCATCCTGACAGCTGGCGGAGCATACACACTCGATGCGCATCCTGACAGCTGGCGAAGCACACACACTCGATGCGCACCGTGACAGCTGGCGGAGCACACACACTCGATGCGCATTGTGACAGCTGGCGGAGCACCGTGACAGCTGGCGGTGCATACACACTCGATGCACATCCTGACAGCTGGCGGAGCATACACACTCGATGCGCATCGTGACAGCTGGCGGAGCATACACACTCGATGCGCATTGTGACAGCTGGCGGAGCACACACACTCGATGCGCATTGTGACAGCTGGCGGAGCATACACACACTCGATGCGCATCCTGACAGCTGACGGAGCACCGTGACAGCTGGCGGAGCATACACACTCGATGCGCATCCTGACAGCTGGCGGAGCATACACACTCGATGCGCATCCTGACAGCTGGCGAAGCACACACACTCGATGCGCACCGTGACAGCTGGCGGAGCACACACACTCGATGCGCATTGTGACAGCTGGCGGAGCACCGTGACAGCTGGCGGAGCATTCACACTTGATGCACATCCTGACAGCTGGCGGAGCATACACACTCGATGCGCATCGTGACAGCTGGCGGAGCACACACACTCGATTCGCATTGAGACAGCTGGCAAAGCAGTGAGACTCAGTAAATCTTCTCACAGCATATACAACATTTGACTTCCATACGCAGCTGTAAATAAATGAGTGTCGTCAAGGACAGATCCATTTCAGAGATCCAAGGGTCATCAGAGGGCAGCGCCCAGCATCTCTAAATCCAAGGGTGATCAGAGCCTCTCACACGCCCGTAACAAGGACCACCTCTGAAAGCTACTTGAGGGGCGATGCGCCCTGTCACAGGTACAGGCGGCTCGCCTTGTGTAGTCGAAAGTCAAGTGCGTGACACTCAAGGGGCTGCCGCAGGCCTCCTCAGCCCCCGCACCTTCAGCCATCTCCTTCCGGAACGCCACTTGCAGCCAATGAGCGACAGCGAGGTCCACCTGCGGGAGGCGATGCCCCGTGCATCCACTCAGGGCCCTGCCCGAGGCAGCTCCACCATTACGATCTAATGGTGTGAAGCGGAGAGGCAGTGGAACATACTCCATTGAGTCGACGCTCCCCGTGAGGTAACAAAGCTTGTTTGCACGGTGCACTCATGCTAGCGCCGCGTCATCGTGGCGTCCCGGCAGTCATCATGACCGGTTCAGAGCGCTTGCCAAAACAGCAAAGTGAATAAACCCGAGTGCCACGTGTGCAGCGCATTATCTCACTGAACTGAGTCCAGCTCAGCATAACTCAGACGAGGAGATCGAGTGCGCGCATCACCCTCCGTCAGCCCGCAGGGTCGCTAGGCGAGGGAGACCAACAACTTCGGGCAAGTCGAATAAGAGCTTCAGTTGTGAGCAATTAGGAGCGTGCCTGGTGCGCCAGGTTGAGGGTGTAGCGGCCCGTCAAGGTGAGCGCGCTGAAGCAGCGCATCATCTGGAGGCGCTCCAGCAGCCGGTTCCAATCCGCTGGTTGCAGCGCCTGCTGCACCAGTTGGAAATTCTGCAAATCTGCGCCTCATAGACCCCGTCCGCCTCGTTACCTCCGCCACGGCTCATAACACCCCTCCGCCTCGTCACCTCCATCACGACTCATAGACCCCCTCCGCCTCGTCACCTCCACCACGACTCATCCTTCCCCCCTTCGTCACCTCCGCCACGACTCATAGACCCCCTCTGCCTCGTCACCTCCATCACGACTCATAGAACCCTCCGCCTCACCACCATGACTCATAACCCCCTCCGCCTCGTCCTCACCTCCGCCTCGTCACCTCCATCACGACCATAAACCCCTCCGCCTCGTCACCTCCACCACAACTGCAACTCCCCTCCGCCTCGTCACCTCCACCACGACTCATAAACCCCCTACCTGGTCCACTTCATCCGTTCATCATCTCCTCCCGCCCTTGTCTACCTCTCTCTTCCACGCAACTCCCCTTCGCCTCTCCATGCCTGCCCCTCCATCCTCTTCGCCGCTCCCACCTCCTTCGACCCTCCTCCCGGAATGCTGGCTCCATCCCTTCCCTCCGTGTCCCAAAATCCATCCCTTCCCTTCCTTCGTGTCCCAAAATCCATCCCTTCCCTCCGTGTCCCAAAATCCATCCCTTCCCTCCGTGTCCCAAAATCCATCCCTTCCCTCCGTGTCCCAAAATCCATCCCTGCCCTCCGTGTCCCAACATTTATCCCTGCCCCTCGCACCACTTCACAAACGGTTGCACCCCTCCTCTGCACCACCGCTTCAAGCCCTTCATCCCTCTCCCGAAAGCCCATCCCCCTTCTCAGCCCCCATACCCACATCCTCACTTCTAGCCCTTCATCCTCACACACCTGGGGTCTGCCCAAGGAAGTCCTTCCACTAGATCCGAGCACTTCCTCACACACTCGCACTTCCAACACAATTAGCAAGTATTCTTCCACTGCCCTTGATCCCTACTCACCCTTGCACCGCACAGTGTCAGCCAATCAGCGCCCACCAATTCTCAACATCCGACGGAGATATGGACAATGTTGATCCGCTCTGGTGCGAGGGAGGACTGCGCAGCGATCGCCACCGTCCCCAAAATTTTTGGAGGCGACGCCACGTGGCATTGTTGTCTTGAAGGGTATTCGCACCTGTGATCGCCGCGAAGAGCAGCAGAAGCGCCTCCTGGCGCTGCCACGTGGCATTGTCGCCTTGAAGGGTATTCGCACCTGTGATCGCCGCGAAGAGCAGCAGAAGCGCCTCCTGGCGCTGCCACGTCCTCTCCGGGAACGCCGCGATGACCGTGCACACCTCCGCGCACGTGAAGTATAACGAGTTCGCCATCACCCGCACGTATTCCAGCCTGGCCGGCACCGTGGCCCACACCCCCAAACTTCCCTTGCAACCGGCACGTGGCGCCTGCCCCCAGCGCCGCATGAGCCTGAGCTCCGCGCCATCCATCGAGTCCAGCGCCCTCTGCCGGCACCCAGCAGCCATGTCTCCAGCGACGGCGCTCCACACACTGCGATTGACACCGAGATACCGCGCATGCCTGAGGGTGAAAAGGAAACATGCGACCGCAAGGCCACACCATGATACCATATGCACTAAGTGGTGTGAAGCACGCCAAGTGAAACCCTCCGACACCAAAGTGGATGGTGAAAGCGAGCAAAAGCGGAGGCGGGCTATTATTATGGCGGCATGCGCACTGGACAACATGAGGCGCGCCGACCAAAAGCAGCCCAACACCATCCCGGTGGATAAGATAAGAATGCTGGAACCAGGGCCGTGCTAAGATACCAAACACGCACTGAAGGGCACTGAAGGGGTCCAACGGCAAAAGGCAGCCTACCATCATCCCAGTGAATGTGAGCAGCATTCAGGGATTTCACAGCTGCACTCAATGACAGCTGGAATCTACGCGGCCCGGGGGTCGTTGTCTTCCTCTCTCGCAGGGGCCACACGGGGAACTTATAATCGGAAGCATCATTGAGGTAAGGGGGAGATAGAGCAAGGGGAGAGAATGGTGGGAGGGGAGGGGGTGAGTGCGGGAGGAACGGGAGAGAGCAAAGGAGAGCGACCACGCGCACACAATACCTGGATACAAAATCGTGACACACTTTGGCTGTCATCGGTGACGTAGATCTAGCTGAACGAAGTCCGGGCACACCTGCACCTGATACCTTGGGTGCGGACTCGACTTTGCTCTCAGGGGAAGGGCTCAGAAATAGTGATTGCTTGGGTTACGGGTGTGAAGAGGGGCGTGCTCTGGTCCCAGTCCGGGTGTCCGTCGACTGACATATTTGTCTATAGGAACGGTGGGACGCTGAGTTACTACACGGAGGGAGGCATGTGACGGTCACCGACGGATGACAAATGATAGATGACAAATGACAGATGACAGATTATAGACGATGATGCGATGTAGAAGCAAAATGGTATAGTATATAAGGCACAAGCCTGCAATTTCGCCATTAGTTGTTTTGTGTCTTTCACCATACGCACCCGAGTGTTTATTGCATCGAGTCAACCTGCGGTTTTACTTGCCTTACAGCATGTGCATGCCTCACCTTGGCTAAGATTCCCACAGAGATCCCATTGAGGACCATCTCAGGTAGTATCAGAACTAGGTTGAACGAAAGATATTACTGAGCATCGACTCTTCAGCCTAGAAGGGTGAACTCAAGCACTCCTTATGGACATAGTGTAGGATTTGAACGAGTTTTGGTTGGGTGGTATTGACTGCAAAGCTAAAAACTTCGGTTTTTTCTCTTATTTGAAAACTATTTAACGCCCACTTAACTGAAGAGAATTCTCGACCAGGGCCGGGGACTTCAGCCCACCTTTCACATAAACCCGCAATCAAAGAACTTTCCGCGGAGTCTTCTGACATTCGCTTGATTCGATGTGGATATCGTAACCGGATGTCGATGTACTACCTGCGACGGGGTCTTTCTGAACGGGGTTCCCTTGGTCCTTCACTCTCTTTGCCAACTGTGGGTCTCGAGAAACTCTTCCGTGTTCGGGGTCCGCTTCTTGATATCATTTGTCACCTTTCCCCGATCTCTGATTTTCCCACCACTTTTCAGCTTCCCACTTAGTAAGAAGTTTGTGGGCGACAAAAGTGCTGTCTCTCAACCGTTCTTGACACCGTAATCAGAAATGGTTTTGGACCGCCACTGGCCGTATTCTGGTATGTTACCAGTGCATGACTTCGGAGTCCAGGATTAAGTCGGGGTTCGCTGGATTTACATCAAGCTCTCCTCCACAAACCGTTCGCACCACAATATCCTGGAAACTGCAGTTTTGCAACTTGCCTCATCTCGCAAAAGATCGTTTGTAAATGTTTGCTCTCGTCTGAATTGTCGCTGTTGTATGCCGCACGGCAGCTCACGTCAGTTCCTATCGTCGTGTCGTGTGACGACACCAACATCGACACCGACAGTTGCATCCCTATCCGATGGTTACCTTGCCAACCCGAGAGAATTCAAGGTCACGCCCAACGAAGAGTTACAGGCCATCCCAGGCAACGAGTGCCTACTTGAGGACCTTGCCAAGGCCATCTCCTCGCGGGAGGACGAGACGGCACTTGTGGAGGCAGTAGAGAAGCACGTGGACAAGCATATGGGGGGACAAGGTGCCTCGCAGCTGACAGCTCTTCAAACCACATGCACCCAGAAGGGGTCAGAGCCGGGCAAGAAGCACACCTGGGTGAGGAGGGCCCACCCTCAACTGTTTGTCATCGTGCTCAAGCCTGCCGCCTATGACTGGCTGGTAACCAGAGGATCGCAGAGCATCGAGATGAACTTTGCCACGGCCGAGGACGGCTTTGGTGGCACCAGGCCGATTGTGGCCGAGGTCACGCTGCGGATCAGGGAATACTCCAGGAAAGGCGCGAAGAGAGGGGGTGGACGCCCGGGGAGAGGTGCCCCGCCGCCGGTGAACCTGGATAAGGTCTTCACTAAGGCGGCAGGGGACGTGGTACGAGGGGCAAGGGAGGCAGCTCCTGCTGAGCAGAAGACCGCCGTTGACGAAGTGGCCGAGTGGCGGTAGTGCCGCTGCAGATGACAGCCGGTGCAGAGCCTAGCCCTTCCATAGATGGCGGGTACACCATTCCCCGAAGGGTTGGAGAAGCCGAGGCAGAGAAGGTTGAACTAGGTTTTGATGCAGTCAACACAATCCGTGTTGGGAGTGGGGAGGTGCTAGTGTTGACTGGAGAGATATTGCTTCGAAGGTCTTCAAAATCTGCTCAAAGAAAGTGCGGGTTCTAGAGGGGTCTTCATGTTCCACATCATCACCACCTTCCTATTGAGGACCATCTCAATCCCAGTGGATGTGAGAAGCATTCAGAAAAGGGCGCGGCCGTGACAAGATACCAGTGCTGCACACACATCTCAATCCAAATGCCATGAAGTAGGGATAGATGTATGTATGTGCTAGTCACTGCCACACATCCATTTTGTGAGATACCGCAAATTTGATCCCAGGGTGGTCTGGAGTAAGCAAATCCGGGTGGCGTGCCCCACCAGTGACCAACACGTTCCATGAATAGAATCGGTTGGTCGATGAATGCAAACCAATCCACATACCCCCCGCAATACGAGGCGACAAGCTCTGTTGTCGCTAAATAAGGCCAACGACAGACAGGCAGAAAGAGATATTCCGGAATTTCATTTGATGTGAGGTCGAATCCTCTTCAATTAATTTGGTCAGTGGAGGGTATGGTGGGGAACGCCACGCGCAGGCAGAGATGCGGGGCGCACCGCGAGTCCGAGGCCGTGAGCTCCGTGTCTAGGGTATCCGAAGTGCTGAAGTCCTGGGCGGACCAGAGAATATTCAGGGAGCGCTCCGACACCGCCTGTCCACCCGTTCTCCAGTCAGATTGGGAAGGAGTCTTCGGCCTCATCACACCCGCCAGGGCCACGGCGGGCAGCCCAGAAGAACCATGCACGGCGCTTCCCCGGATCCAACCGGGCGGAAGCCACGTCATTTCCGGCGGTACGGACTCGGGAATTGATTCAGGCCTGAAGGTCCTTCACGGAGTCCGCACAATGAGAAAGACACCACAAAACTGGTAGCGTCGTGAATTTCGCGACACTTCCAATGTAGACCGCGTCGCGCCCAGCTTTCTGACCGTCGAAGATTGACGAGCAAGGGGGGCATGGATGATCGCATGGGGACAGGCACGTCCAGCGGTAGCCGGCTGCAGCAGTCCTGAAGGCAGCCGCTCGCGTGCGCCGTGCAGCCCCGGGCACTGCTCCGCACCTCGCACACGCGGGGGTCCACACTCGGCCGAGGGCAGAAGAAGTCGACCACCAGCTCGCCCTTTTCCGGGAGGCCGGACCTCAGCCAGGTCCACCCTGCAACGCGAGCCCCAAAACGGCGCCCTCGTTCCTCAGGCCTCCCCGGCATACATCTAATCTTGCCCCTATTACAGGAGTCCCGTTCTCCCTCCTCGCCATGCTCTCTCCGACCACAATGTACTGTGGGGGGCGCGGCGTGCGGGCGGGAGGCGGAAGCGCGCGGGGGGTGCATTCGGTGTGCCGTGTGACGCATTGTGACGGACTGAGCATGACAGCGAGGCTGGCGATTACACACGCACCCGGCTCCCTGAAGAACGAGATGGCAGTCCCCTTCTTGTGCTCAGGGCTGGTCTTGTCGGTGTACCTGGCATTCCCCGAAAGCGTCCCGCGCATTTGACCGCAGCACGCCACGCTTCCCTCGCATGCAAAGGCAATTCGGCGTCTAGCAGGCCCCCCGTCCCCCCCTACCCACAGGCGCCGCGAGATATATTCCGGGGTGTGTGGTCACCTGGCCCACTGCCACGACTCCTTTCCGAGCATTTTGAAGCCGTGCATCAATTTTGTCGCGATGGTCCTGCCGTGAGTACCATGCCAGATGTCCCCCCTTCCCCGCCGTTCCCGGCCCATTGGATGGTGGCAATCAAGGGGTGAGGGCACAACAGTACCCAATCTGCTGCACCATGTGCACCATCTCTAACGTGCATACGGGACAATATATATATGTATATATCCTGTGGGGCAAGCAACTGGCAGCTGTGAGGATGTCGTAGCCGTTCACGCTGGCACGGAGCCTGGTGCAATCTCCGGATATATGCTTTCCCACAAGCGTGCGTCGCCAAGCCTCGGCGATCCGCTCTCCTTGCAGAGATCAATGCCCGGTGTGTGCACCTTCGAGAGTAGGCTCCGCCCCACATCTGGCCTCGGCACTAGATCTGTGCTGCACCACGGCTGGACCGGCTCGTGCACGCGCTGGACCGGCTCGTGCGAAGCTCCACTTTGGTTGGTCAGTCCGACCGGGGGAGACGCAAGGCTGGCCACTCCGTAGGCACGCAGTGGCTGGGAGAGGCAGGGGATGGGTGGCGGAGAGGCAGGGGATGGGGCGGAGAGGCAGGGGATGGGGGCTGGAGAGGGGCGAGTGCGCACCTGTGCGACTTGACCACCAGGTCGAGGATGTACCGGCCACTGGGGTTCCGCGAGGCCATCAGCTCTTCGGGAGACCAGCGCCGTGACAGGTGGCACCGCGCCAGGTCCACCTGCCTCTCCCGTCCACACGGCCGCCGGTCATTGCGCTGAACGGCAGGGCACCCTCCTTGCTCAGCGGTGGGCCGCACGAATCTCCTCCCGGGGTTGCCCTATGAGCTGCAACGCGGATGCGGGTGAATGGAATGCACGTTGGAGATGCGTATGGCAGGCAGCGAATAGCACAAAACGAGCGGCGCCAGTGGACGACAAGACCCATTGGCCACCGCCATACATTGCTCACACTGCTTGCTGGCCAACCCTTCAAGCCCCCATTACTTTAGGCATGAAATTCAGAGCTCGGCACGCCTACTGGACCAATCAGAAAGAGGCTCGGCGAATTGCCTCCGCCACACCATGCGCATGCATTCGGCCATCTCCGGCCACACCGCAGCACCGCAGCACGGGGCGGCTTCACAGCATGCATCACGTGGCGCAAAGGGCAACTCTTGGCCGTTGAGATCCAGCCTGATGGCAAGACGCGGCGTGGCACCAACACAAAACAACGAGGCGCCGGTATGCTCTGCCCAGAAGCCCATGCTCAGGCGCCTAAGTCCGAGACAAGCAGAGCCCTCCGCTCTGGTCAGCCTGGGAGCCGTACCTGTGTCAGGCTTTCGCTCTCCGCCACAGCAGATATTATCTTGGCCATCCCTTTGAAGCCGAGAGAGTTCTCGGACAGCTTCAGAACGCGCAGCTTGCTGCGCACCCCTTAGAGACCTCAGCGCGAGGCACAACAAGCAGCGCGGTGGGATGCATCGCTCAACGCTGCAAGCGATAGGGAGTTGCACATCGAGGCACAAGGCTTCGGATGCACTTCCCTGGTAGCTACGAGAGCGGCGCGAGGGGTGCAGAGCGATTGCGAGGCTCGTGACTTGCGCGCGGGGTCAACCGGACAGCGGCGGCGAGAGCGGCGGCCGAGGGGTCGAGATGGATCGAGCGGTGCACCTGTTGTTGCGAATGGCAGTGGCCAGAGCGTACGCGTTGGACTCGACTAGCGCGGTGTTGCTGAGATCCAGGTGCTCTAGAAGCTCATTCTCGGCGATGACCACCGCCATGTGAGACCCTCCGTGCGCCTTGAGCATGTTGCCCTCGAGGAGCAGAGTCAGCAACGAGTCGTTCCGTGCCAGTGACTTGGCGATCAGTCTCACCATGGACTCCCGGTTCGACCCGCCTGCGCAGCCGCCCCCGGCATTGCGATTCAAATGCCGTGTGGACACAGGCGCCGTGGCCCGAGAACTCGACTGAGCATGGGACTGAGCCGTGACGAAATGTCCACGGCCGCAGCATGATCCGGGATGGTGGGCTAAGGGACAGACCAGCTGGCGCAAGACGTGTCCGAGCAGCATCGCACATGCGAGGATGAGGAGACACCACTCCCAAAATACAGAGGATTCCGTCAACAAGGTTGATGGCATAGACGGCACGTGGCACCGCTGGTGACAAAACTGACGTGGCATGCTGCATCAACGACATTGGAACAGCCAATCCAGCAGCTGCTGGATGGCCCCTGCGTCCCCACCCGCGATATCTGGGTGCCGATCTCGAAGGGACGCTAAGCAATCGTGGCCAGAGGGGCATGTCGACCCTGCATAGCTCCAGGAAGGCGCCTGACATAAAGTCTGGAAGCGGCCAGAGACGGGATGCTAGATGCTAGATGATCAGGAGCAAGCACGCACGCGCGGCGTCTGACAAAGCGCAGGTGAAGGGACGGTCGAGATGTCACACCAATCTCGTTCCACGACAAGTCGAGCAACACGATGGATGCCGACAGCTCGAGAGTCTCCGCGCCCTGTGCGCGCCCCGCACCAAATAGGCACAGCGCCCCCATCCCAGTCACTCCACCAGCTGAAAGTGCATGGGTGGTGCGGCAGACGCATCTGGGGTGTTGATGCGGGACCGGCTGGCTCCCACTACCTGGCAGGTGCCTCCCTGGCAGCATCACAACAGGGCAGCGTCAAGCCTCGTGCCAGGTGAGCCATCGATATGCGCAGGGGGCGCCAGCGTGTGCCGGCGGCCGCCCAGCGCGACATCCGCTGAGACGTGATGCTTAAGAAACACCGATCGATGACTGGACCGGTTTCCCTGCACGGCTGCAGTCGTCTGCGGCCCAAGCAACTGCCCCCGGCGACTGCAGCGCTCGCCATCTCTCGCCCGGGCGACTGCAGCGCTCGCCATCTCTCGCCCTGGAGAATTGGATCTACCCCTAGGCTTGCTGGGAATTGGACGAGCGGTGATACTCCCAGGTAAGTGAGAGGGACTCACCTGATAGACTCCAACATCGTCCAGCTGGCAGTGCGCCATGCGCAGCTCGCGCAGGCAGCGGTTGTCGCGGAGCATCTTGAGAATGACGTGGCCGCCCTTGCCGCCTGCCGCACCGTCCCAGAAGGGGTCGCCTAAAAGAGGGTCAGACGCACTGGCCCAGAGGAGGGTCAGCGGCTGTGAGGGGGAGGTCAGGTGCGCTGTGA
>LGRX02025380.1:0-30403 GCA_001247695.2 Cymbomonas tetramitiformis | reverse complement strand
CCGATTGAAGGGACACGGGCGGGCCGTAGCCGTAGAGCTCCAGGAGCTCTTGCTCATTCTCCAAGACAGGCATAGCAGGGGCCGGCACGGCGGATGCCGCTGCCGCCGCACCACCTGCCGGAACCTGCTCCTCTGGTGTGATACCTGCGCTCGCAGCGTCACACACCAGAGCCGAAGCCTGCGTCGCAATGCCCCCAGGCGGCGGGAAAGAGGCGTGAGTGTAATGTACCTTAGGCTCTACCGCCGCGTTGACCTCCGCCGCGAGGTCGTCCAGCCGCTGCAGGATGTCGTCACCGGAAGCCTCCGCCACCGGTGTCACCGCGTCAACGGAGAAGCCGTAGGCCGACACGTCGATGCCTCCCACAACGCCCCCGCACAGCACCGCTGGCGGACCGTACACCGTCGCCGCGCGGGCAAAGGCCTCAGCTCCATCATCCGCCGCCTCCTGAAAGACAGCACCCATGGCGAGGGCATGCACGCCCTCCGCATCCTCGTCGTCGATGGGGATACAGAAAGCCGCGGCCGAGGTGGGGGAATGTTGGCGACCGCCAAGAGGGCAGTCGCGGTAGAAATGATAAAGGTCCTTACCGGTCTTCTTGCAGCGGGTACACAGCGGCTTAGCCCGCTGCTCGTCACGATCGTAGCCCACTGCCGGTGGGGATTGGACCCCCATGCGGAAGCCCCGCTGCGACTGCCCGCGCTGTTGCTGCTGCCGGCGCGCTGCCCGTGCTGCCGCTGCGGCGGGTCCTGCTGCCGCTGCACCACCGGCGGAGCCGCTTCGTACCTTTGCTGAACCAGCGCGGTCAGCTCGTTGATTTTGTCCAGCAGCGCCTGGTGCTCGCTGCTGGTGAGCAGGGTCGACGTGTCACCACCTGCGGGCTTGGCCAGGAAGGCCTTCCCGACGTCCGTCTGCGCCCATGCCTGGTAAATCTCGACGACCAAAGAGCGCAAGGCCACAAGGGAAACCGACGCGAGGTCGGCCACCATGGGGTAACGCACCTTGACCGCGGCGTAGAACACCGGGTCACGCCTGCTGTACAGGCTGAGCTTCCTGGTGGCCTCGGTGGGTGTCCAGTCGGCCGCCTTGTTATCCCGCACCAAACGTTGTTCCCGAGCCAAAATCGGCTGCGGGTCAACGTTTGCGGGATAACCAAGCGCGGCATGCTCCTGCTGGAAGGACTCCCGCAACGCCACTGGTACGCTGCGCTTCACGATGTCCACCAGCGCACGCCGTCCATCTCGGTCGGCAGACGCGTCCGTACCCGTAAGCCAGACGTGGGCGTTGTTGTGCTTCTCGATGATAAGCCCGAGCACGTCGTACAGCAGGGCGTTCACCTTGCCCACCACCAGAGCCTGGGGGTCGTCAAGGTCGAACGAGACGAGGTCTAGCCCAGCGGACTCAAACTCCGTGCGTAGCTGAACCACCACATCGGAGAGGAGACCCGCGTCGGTAGTGCCGCTGAAATAAGGTAGGCTATTTAATTTAGATTATTTCTTCATGATTTTAGATTAACCCATTTTCATGTTGATTTTAGATTAAGTTTTTTTTATCTCATCCGGCTATTACCGGTGCATGCATCCATGACGCTGTATAGTACTGTACTACTGTTGAGCTATCGCCATGCCATGCGAAATATTACACTGAAGAGTTGTCTTGCCGTGATGTCCATATGTCCGAATGGAACCAAAAACCGTTCGATTTTAATCGAACGGTTTTTGGTTCCATTCGGAAAAATCGAACGGTTTTTGGTTCCATTCGGAAAGATTCACGGCCGTGAATCTAAAAGTCACGGCCGTGAATAACGACTTTATACGCATAATGACTTTTATCATTTGCCATCTTTGCCACAATAGACACTCACGGCGTGTTCTGCTTGAGAAAAAGTAAGTAACTTGAAGCCTTGAGCTTCAAGTTACTCAAAGATATGTATCTTGGCAGTATGTGTGCCAAGTTTCGTGCTCTAGGACGCACGGGAAGCCCTCGGCTGTTTGTCATCTTTGGGTTTGGGTGTCACGTTCGAACCCAAACCCAAAGCATCTGCCTTAGAAATAAATTGCGCGTTTCGCGCACAAGTAACTTGAAGCCTTGAGCTTCAAGTTACTCAAAGATATGTATCTTGGCAGTATGTGTGCCAAGTTTCGTGCTCTAGGACGCACGGGAAGCCCTCGGCTGTTTGGCATCTTTGGGTTTGGGTGTCACGTTCGAACCCAAACCCAAAACATCTGCCTTAGAAATAAATTGCGCGTTTCGCGCACAAGTACCTTGAAGCCTTGAGCTTCAAGTTACTCGAAGATATGTATCTTGGCAGTATGTGTGCCAAGTTTCGTGCTCTAGGACGCACGGGAAGCCCTCGGCTGTTTGGCATCTTTGGGTTTGGGTGTCACGTTCGAACCCAAACCCAAAACATCTGCCTTAGAAATAAATTGCGCGTTTCGCGCACAAGTAACTTGAAGCCTTGAGCTTCTGGTAACTCAAAGATATGTACCATGGTAATATTCGTGCCAAGTTTCGTGCGTTAGGACGCACGGGAAGCCCTCGGCTGTTTGGCATCTTTGGGTTTGGGTGTCACGTTCGAACCCAAACCCAAAACATCTGCCTTAGAAATAAATTGCGCGTTTCGCGCACAAGTATCTTGAAGCCTTGAGCTTCTGGTAACTTAAATATATGTACCATGGTAGTATTCGTGCCAAGTTTCGTGCGTTAGGACGCACGGGAAGCCCTCGGCTGTTTGGCATCTTTGGGTTTGGGTGTCACGTTCGAACCCAAACCCAAAGGCAAAGGCATAGGACAGTTTCGTAGATTCTGTCCCGATGCCTTTGCAACCTCGCTTGCTAACTCATATTACAATGAATATTCAACATTCAAGCGTTGGATACCCCACGCCAACGGGAAGCGCTCGGCTGATTTGTTATTTGGGTATGCGCACCCAAATGACAAAAAACGCATCTTTGAAACTCGTTAGTTTCAAAGATGCGTGGCCGATGCCTTCGTGCTTATGTGTGGTAATCCATATGAAATATTCCATGGAATAAATGTGAATATCCCGCACAAACGGGAAGCGCTCGGCCGTTTTGTAAAATTAGGGTGCACCCAAAATACAAAACGCATCTTTGAAACTCGGAAGTTTCAAAGATGCTTGCCGGTCGCGTGCAGCGGTAAAAGGCAAGTCAAAGGGTTTAGGATATAGAAGAAGTACAGGGGCCTTATTTTCAAGCAGAACACGCCGTGGGTGTCTATTACAACGGCGCCCACCATTATCACAAGTGAGACAAATCTTCTTAAAGCTTTTTGGAGGCTTCCTCATGATGGCAAGCGGGAACGAGAGCGTTTGACCTGTGTGCACATTATTTGAACACTTTGAACACGAGTCGTGAAAAGGACCACCGGTAATGCCGGATGACATAAAGAAAACTTAATCTAAATTCACAAGAAATTGAGTTAATCTAAAATCACAAAGAAATAATCTAATTTAATTATTTTCCCCTGAAATAATGCTTCTTGTCGCCAAGGATATCCTCGCGGATACCCTTGGCCCATGTCCGATGGAGCCGCCCCTTGTAGACCTCGTCCACAAGCTTGGACTGCTCCTGCAGGTACTTCCTCGTCGCAACGTCGGCGTCGGTGTTGGAAGTAGGGTCGGGGTTCGTAACAACCGGTGATCTAGCCGTCGGCGTGTTGCGAACCGCGTCAGTGAGCCTCAGCGAGGCGTCGATGTCGGAGTCCCTCGTGAGGGACCGTTTTGCTCTAGTGGATACACCCATAACTCTGAAAGCCCGATGGGAGGTGGTACGCTGGGGCGCGTTCGGGTAATGTCGTGGGGAAGATGCGACGCCACAGTTACGGAAGGAGCGGTAGAGCCATGCGAGCGAGGGGCACTGGAAGACGTTGTCGAGGTCGAAGGTGCTCGAGCCACCAGCCCAAAAATCGGCAGCAAGCGGAATCAGGGCAAGCGTAATACCGTAAATGGACATTGCGTCGACTAGGCCCGGTCCAGGTCGAACCCCCATAGCTGCGGCTCAAAGACGCTCACCGCAAACAGCTCATCTCAAAATTCCCGTGAGTCCCCAAACGCGCCGTCGCGCACCACCTCTCCAAGCGGCTGCTTTAGCCAATCATGGCCAAACTAGCTGTGGAATATAGCGTGGAATGGGTCCACGACCTACTGGAATATCCCGGTTCAAGATATCAGACAGTCAGTGAACCAATAGAGATAAAACTCATAAGAAATAAACCCTAAGCTAGATATACCCGGAACGGTCACGGAGTCGGAACGGTCTCGAGTCTAGCTACCTGTGACACTCGGTGTGTCACAGCACAGGCTTACGGATCAGTCACGGTCCAGTGTTGGCTACCTAGGAATCTGTCATAGGGGCCTGCACCGGGACTCCCGGTCAGGGCTGCCTATACAGATTTCAGCAGAATGTCCTAGTGACACAGTGAAAACGTTGAACGCCGTAGGGTTTGAGCGAGGCAATCGGGTATATCAAAAGATAGAAATGAATACACGACTCTCAGCAGGCTATCTAAGCTCTGAGGCCGTCACTAGGCAATCATATCGTGTGTCACAGTCTAAGCTACCGAAGTCGAACTACTGAGTACAGGTAGGAAGTCACTGTACTGTCACTGTCACTGTCATACGTCATACGTGGTACTGAACTACTGAATCTCAGCACACCACCTCGGCTGAGGTGGCACAAGAATGTGAAACAGGTAGCTAATGCAAACTAAGAGGTCCCCGTCCACGGATCAGAACAACATCAACCAAAGGGCCGACCTGCCGCCATCCCCGCTTCCGGCTAACCCTCTAAACCGAATGCTATAGTACTAGTATATGCATGCCAACTAGGTGGACTGCCACAAGGATATGAAAATAGTAACTGGTCTCCGCCAGATCTCGCTCCCCGATAGATACTCTCATCCGATGCTGCTCAGCTCGACGGTCAACCAGTACTCGAGGTCATAGAAGATGTCAAAGAAGTACAGGATGTAGTCAAAGGCCAGAATCCAGTCAGATGTGCTTAAGGTCAGAGTAGAGCTGTCGGTGTCTAAGGTCTCATAGGGCAGGTCATAGGTACCAGTCTGTCCACGAACACAAAGTCCAGTCCAGAAGGGCACCACGTCAAAGGGCATCAATCCAGTCAGACCAGAAAGACCCCTTGCCCGACCGCTGCCGGCTCATAGGCCTGCAGCTCAGCCGGACAGAGGACCAGAGAACCTAGGAGTCACCCGCACCACTGGGGTGCGGGCGGATCACGTCCATGAAGGACTCGATCATGCTGATGATAACCCGCACCTTGTCCTTGAGCCCAGGAAGAGGCTTGGTGAAGATATCAGCCAGGTTGAGTAAAGTGTTGATGTAAACAGGCACCAATGAAGCACCATGCCGTTGAGGAACACGATGCCCCCCGAGTAGGAGAGGCACCCGTTGAGTTTGTCACGAGCATGGTCAGCATCCGAATATACCTGTATTGTGAGCACAGAAAGCGGTGCACTGGGGTAAGCATAACGGATACGGTAGTGCCGTGTGAAGTAAAGATACTGAGTCACTCTCTGAAGCGCCTCCCAGGCCTGAGCCGAGGGGCATGAGGAGAACTGTGCCAGATATATGACTGAGTAATACACATCTGGCCTGGTGCACCGTGCAATCCACAGCAGGGACCCAAGCAGTGAGAGATACGGGGTGACAAGGGTGAGATCAGGGTGCTCCGGCTTCTGGATAATGAGGTTCACATCCATCGGATTGTGAAAGGTTTTGGCCGGAAGCTTGAACTTGGACATGAGCTCCTTGATCTGCCTGGTTTGGGACAGTGCAATGCCCCACCGATCATAGTCAACCGCAAGCTGCAGGACGGCTGTCATACGGCCAAGATTCTTGCTCTTGAATGCCGCCTGGAAAGCTGCCCAGAAAGCCTGGTGGAAGGCATCATCACATGTCAGCCCGAAGTCATCCACGTAGACAGCCACGAAGGCCACGAACACAGAGGTCACAATATAGTATAGGCACGGGTCATACAGTAATCACTCACCAATAAGAAAGTCCTAAATTTGGGGTCAGCCAGCGAATTTCGTCAAGTTGTGACCCCCCCCCGCCAGCGCCAGCGACCTATGAAATTGCTAAGAATAAGAAATCCCGATTTCGTAGCTCAGCCAGCCAATTTCTTATTCTTATTACTTAAGGAGGAGGCAGCCAGCTATCATGAAATTGGCACTCAGCGACGGCCACAGTAGTAAAATTTTGGTACTAGAGTTTTAGTTTGGATAACTCACTTTTCGCCGACAAGCCAGCGTTTGCACCTCCGTTCGAAAAATTCAATAGTCTGTATGATATTTTTATTGAGATAAATTGTGTATAACCATCAAAATCCTTGTTAAATCGAGTAAACCCACCAAATAATCCAGCCAAAATTTCTTAACTAGCTTTCACTATGATTCAAGCCAGCCAGCCCCTTGATTTCTTATTTTGGCCAATTTCTTAAGAAATTAAAGCTAGCCAGCAAATTTCGTCAAGTTGTGACCCCCCAAACGCTGGCTGGTTTCTTATTGCTATTATTTCTTATTGGTGAGTGATTACTGTATGTGGACTGGGTGAAGTGCATTCCCTGATAGGTGAAGGACTTCATGAATTTGTTGGCCAGCTTCTGCCAGGAAGCACCAGCTGTCCGTAGCCCGTAGAGAGCATAGAGCAGCTTGGCATAGCCATATCTGCCCTTATACATATACCCAGAGGGGAACCGCACATATATAGGAACCTCCAGACGGGCATGAACAAAGGCCTGGCTGACGTCAAAGTGATAGACCATAACCCCCATACCAGCAAAGATAATAGACAGGATGAAGAGAAGGCGGAAGGTGGGCAGGTCTGCTACCGTGCATGCGGTCTCAGCTTGGGTGTAGCCCCAGTGCCATGTGGCAGCCACGGCCATCCGAGCTTTATGAATCTGGACGGGCGGCAGACCATCCCGCGGCTTCCAGGGCTTGTTCAGCACAAAGATGGTGCTGGTGGCGATCTCACCGTCGGGAAGCTCCTCCACCGGCTCTATCTTACCCTGGTCAATCAGAGGCTGCACCTCCCCACCGGTAATAGCCTCCTCCCACTGAGCCCCATCAGGCATAGACAGCGCCTGGCGGTACCCACCCGGCAGTGGCAGATCAGGAGCCGCAGTGTGGTATAGGCGCTCGGCGAGGTCAGCAGAGATATGACAGAAGCTGAGGGTGCCGCTGGCAGGCAATGCACCGACCGTGTCCTCTGGTGGGACCACATAGTGCGGAAGGAGCCACTGGTCCTGCTCCGGGTGGTCGGAGAAGGGAAGGTGGCAAGCACTGTGGGTATCAGGGAACACCACTAGATTGGCACGGAGGTCCATGGCATAGGCACGTGGGGCAGTCACATCACCGTAGGCCATAGGCCGGAAGAGCACCCCGTAGGACCTGGACCGCCTCATGTCCGTCGACACAATGAGTGCCGGATACAGCGGATCATCGCGGGCCTCCTGAGCCTTAGCCAGAGTCCAGAGCGGGTAGTATTGGTTGACACAGTCAATGACCCTGCGGCGGTCCAGCCAGTGGACCAAGTCAAACCAAGCAGTTCCCGCAGGGTCAGCCATGACATACTGCTGGGCGGTGGTCCAGAAAGTGTCGGCTGAACCAGTGTCAAGCAACTGTACGGTGGCATAGGTCTCACCGTCCCGGGTGTCATAATAGGCAGCCACGGAATGGACCGTCACCACCATGTCAGTGGCGTGTAGTCCCCCCACGGCTCCGGCCTGTCACTGGGCACGGGTGCGGAGTGCTGCTCGCCGGGAGCTGGGGCAGGGAACGATGACATCACCTGCCCGAACTCCGAATAGTTCCTGATGAAGTCCGGCCGGCCCTCGGAAACAACTTTGTTTCTCTCCAGGTCCAGCACTTTGTAGGCCGAGGACCTGAGGTTGATGCCCACAAACCGCCCCTGCCAGGCCCGGGGGGTCCGCTTCTTGGAGACCCCCGGATGGCGGGCCCGCATCTGCTGAGCATCCATGGCCACAGTGCACAGGGTGCCGAATATCTCGATACGGGAGTAGGTAAAGTGGTAGCCCATAAGGTGATAGAATGGCACCACGGCGTCCCGCCCATGAGGCAGGATATCCCATAGCAGGCAGGCATGACTGTCTGCAAGAGGCCAGTAGGTGAGGTCCATACCGGCTGTCTCCAGAAGTGCACGGGAGACCGACGAGATCTTACCAATCACATATTCAGCCATGAAGTTCTGCCAGTGCAGGGTGGGCGACGACTGCAGGTGTTTGATGCCATGGTGTTTGTACAGAGCCTGTGCTGCAGGGTCACACAGCTCCGGGGCACAATCAGTGCGGAGGACCAGGCCAGTGCAGGCAAAGCCGTGATGAACAACATCTGCCAGGAACTGAGCCAGAATGAAGCTGTATGCTGACTTCTCAGCAGAGAAGTAGCAAAATGTAAACCTCACAGTGAACTCCACAAAGGTCCAGCGGTACCTCGACCCGTCATAGCCAATAGGCGTGATCGGGCCTGTAGCATCAGCCGCCCACATAGATCCAGGCTTCTGAGCCTTGTATCTGTCAGCCGGAGGGTGCCTCGGACTCGGCTGCACCGCCCGCATACGGGCACACACAGCACAGGCCTCAGCACAGGTCCTGTGAGCCAGCAGCTGCTCCCGGGTAACTGTAGTACCAGGCCGGGCAATCTCAACACCAAGGTCCATGAGCTGAGCCAGCCTGAGACCATGAGCATGAGCATATGCGGAATGGCACCACCTCTCAGGGGTGAACCTCATGGACGTGTACTGATCACGGTAGATGATAGCCACCGGGAACGGGGTACCAGCAATGAAGACACGGTCCCCCCCGCCCTCCGAGCCAGCCGACTGAAGGGGCCGTCCAGCATAGGTGTGCTCACGACGGTAGCTGAATATGCCCTCTGTGCCAGCCGGATACACATGTAGCACCTCCCAGTGAATAAGGTGCTGCCTGAAGGTACTGAGGTGTGACTGGGGGATCAGGAAGAGGAATACCGTGTGCTCGGGGTCGGTTGCAAAGTCTCGGTTGGCCTTCTTGAGCATCCGCTCACAGGTGAGTCTGTCAAAGGGCGGGTTGCCGTATATATAGGCACCGGCCCAGGGGTGACCCCAGCAGGAATCAGATAGTGAATACCTGACTGGGCAGGTCTGGTTGTTACCCACGCCGGGGGGGAGGTCGTCTCCGAAGAGGGAGATGTCAAAGTTGTGTTCCCCGGTCTTGGCCAGTGCAGCGGGTGAGCCCTTCAGGAAAGCCCACTTGGCATACTCTGAGCGGGCCCACATCCAGTCACAGATCTCACCGGTGCGGACACGTGAGACAGTCTGGGTGAGTGCACTGGCGGCCCCCTCAGGGACCTCCGCCCACATATAGTCTGTGCCAGAGTCAATGATCCGATAGACACGGCCAGTAGGCAGGTGGGTGTACGTGAGGGATACAAGGTCAGGGGACCCGAAGCCGAGGGATAGCATAACCCGAGAAGACAGGGGAGTGCGGCAGCCGGCCTTATAGTGTGAGTTTGGGAGAACGAAGTGGTCGATGGCTCCGTCCTGGATACAGACCCCATACAGATGGAATGTCACAGTAGCATCCGTCCTGTGAGCCCCAGCCGTGACCATGGTAAAGGCCACCGTACGGGTGTAGTCCACATCGGTGCAGGCCGACAGATCCCCGCACATGACACATGTGGCTCCAGAGTCACACACGATGCCCCTGTCAACCCGAACGGGTGCAGGGACAGCACTGGCCAGAGAACTGAATCCAGAAGCAGCCCACTCCTCGTCGGGCACATACAATGGAACTGACTCCGCACTGCCATAGACCAGAATACCAGTATAACCAGCGGGTACCAGAGGGTAGACCACCGTAACTGACCCAAGCTGACCAGACAGTACACCAAGCTCCACAGAAGCATAAGTACCCACAGCATAACCAGAGACCAGACATAAGCCGGTATCACCGGTAGCCAGTCCATCAGCTGAGAAAAGCTGACCAGCAGAACGGCCGACGGACCCCCCTGCTGGTGGGGTAAGCTGACTGACTGACTGACTGACTGACTGACTGTCTGACTGACTGCCGCAGACCCAGAGAGTACCCAAACAGTAGTGCCGAGGTACACAGGGCCAGGCTACAGATAACCAGAACAGCAGTCCAGACTGGTGAGGAGCGGCGAGAGGCACGGGGCTCACCCGCCGGAGGCTGGGTTGTTGAAGGCTGGGGCCCGCCCGCTGGTGACTGCCGGTTGACAAGGCGTCGCCAGGTGCGCACGGGAGTCCTGGCACCAACGGCAGGAAGACAAGCCGAGATAGCCAGACCCCAGGTGATAGCATGCCAAAGCACCAGAGCCCGCGGGTGCACCTCCAGCACAGCACCGGAGGCACCACCAGACTGCACCGCATCTGCCGTGCCAGAGAATGCAATAATGCACAGCAGACTCATGTACATGAAGTGACCCGCCCCATAGGGCCTGCGGCCCGGGCCACCCGGACCTCCGGGCCGGGATGGCGGTGCCGTGCTCACCAGCTGTACAGCCCCAGGGAATTCGGTGTTGGTCGTTGTGATTCGCACGTCGGCTGCCGGCACCGCTGGCTGCTGTGGCTCAACACTGAAGTGCTGCAGAGACATGGCAGGGTCCGAAGGCTGGTGCACGGCAACGTGGAGCTGAGCAGGTGTCACCTCACCGTCGGGGCAGTCCCCATCGTCAGGGTCCTGGTACGAGTTGAAGCGGTTGACAGCGTCGTAGTACTGCTCCTCCGAGCGGCCACATGAGTCCCAGATAGCCCACTCCGACTCAGTCCACGGCTCCTCACTGTCAACTGCAGAGTGCGGCACCACGGCAGCCGCTTGGGCCGCGGGGAGGTCAAGCGGTGCCTCCCCGAGCTCCAATGAGTAAGCATACAAGCACGACTCGTAAACCTCCTCCTCCGGATCGAGGAAAGCCTCATCCAGCTCTGCTAGGATGTCTGCAATCGGCGTGCCCTCGGGGTGGAACCCCGCCACATGCGCACTCTGTACCCCTCCAGTGCAATTACGGCGGAAGTGAGGGCCGCCGCAGTCCCAACACTGGACCGTGTGGCGGCCCTGTGCATCCCGGGTCACCCTCAAGGCAGTCGGTGAACCACCGGAGGCAGGCTGCCGTTGCCCCTGAGTCCGCGGTGGAGGGGCATGAGGGGAAGGGTGAGAGCCCTTCCTGTGCCCCTTCATGTTCTGCTGTCGATTCTTCCCGCCGCGGCCCGGTCTGGCGCGGGGAGGTGTACCCCTGTCGCCCCCAGACCGGTGAGCACCCTGCCCGGACGCCTGCGGCTGAGCATCCCGAGTCTGTGGCGGGTGTCTGGGCTCGTCACGCCTGCGGCCACCAACAATGCGAGTCTGCGGGATGCCCGCACGGGCCATAAGGGCGGCAGAAGGGGACTCCCCAGAGAGGAGTGAGGCCGCCAACGCGGAGACCCCATCCTTTTTCTTCTTCTCTTTAATTAAGCAGCTTCTTTTCCACTGTCCGCTGCTGGTGAAAGGCCTTCACGGCCAACGTGTACTGCTGAATGCCTAGAGCCCGCTTCTCCCTGCCTTCGGCCGTCTTCGAACTCCACTCCTGCAGAAGATCCTTATAATATACAGGGCACATGCGAAGGGTGAGGAGGTCCAAGGCGAACCCCACACCCCACACATCGTCAGGATCTATACCAGGCCTGAGCTCGGACCGGACAGCGGTGTGGTGCTGCATGAATCCCTTAATATAGGGCTCGGGGTCTACATCTTCCAGCAGCTCGATCGCCGGCGCGGTCTCGAACAAGTAACCATGGGATACCCACGGCCTGCGTCGCCTGGCAACGGCCCGGCAGATCACGAGCCATGCACGGCGCCCATCATCCGGAGACACCGTAGCTGACTCCTCAATGAGCCGAAGGCAGGACCCTCGCACCAATGACGTAAGGATGCGGTAAAGGATACGAGTGGCCTCAGGGAGAACACAGGCAGTGAGGTCGGTCGGATGAAATACCGTGGCGAACTGAAGGTTGAAGTCAATCAGCTGGGTTTTTACCGCTTGAGTGAAGCGGTCCAAAGCGACCTCACGAGGCACTTGGCCCTTGATTTTGTCGATGTCGAATACCCACTCCGAGGCTTTGATGTGGGTGGGCCGGCACTGGTCACGAACTTGCTGAATGATACTAGCGCGGTGACCAGGCTCGCGGAGAATAGTCTGGCAATCCTTAAGAAACTCCCTGATAACCACAGCACCGCCAGTCTCATCACCCGCAAGCGGGCGATTCTTCACAGGTGTAGGAGGCACAGGCTCCTCAGGGCCGTCGCTGAAGGGAAGTGCCCTCCGCGTGTCGATCCCAGCCGGGACCGGCGTGGTAAATCCATCCGAAGAATCCACGGTAGTCATGGCAGCCGTAAGCGAAGCACCGGCGCGATGAAACCCTAACGATAAGGGCGAGCCCCCTTCAAGGAAGGGGCCAAATCTGAAATAAATTCAAAATTTGCTCCGATACCCACGAAACTCGGTAACACGGCCGGGATTGGCGAAGTAAAAATACTCTCCAAAGGAAAATGCCTGAGCTCAACTGCTCCGTAAGTTATAAGCGTCCAAAAACGGCCAAGTCGCCCGCAAGATTACAAAATCCGCTCAATGTACACAAACAAGCGGCAAGCGTGGCGAATTAAGGTAAAATGACACGGGTAAAGACGCATAGAGTAGTGAGGGAAAATGCGGAGCGGCGGGGGTGGGCGGAAAGTAGGAGTGTGAGGTCGAGGTCCTTGCGCTTGTCGATGTCCGAGGTCATGGTCCGTTTTACGTGTCGCGATCCACTTGGTACCAAACTCTGCGCAATGCTGCATACAATCGGGGGCCCCAGCGCTCTCTGACCCATCTTCTTCGTACTTTCCTCCGCCACTCGTCGCGCTTACCTCTCCATCCACGCAGTCAGTTGTGCCGCGAAAACGCGGCACCCCGCAACATTCTACCTACTCAGCCACGCTCGCCCCTCTACAGCTTTAGCCAGCCATTTAGTGGCTTTGAATCAAAACCACTTTAGGCAAGTGGTGGGCCTATAGCCTACTAGAATGTCCTAGTGACACAGTGAAAACGCTGAACGCCGTAGGGTTTGAGCGAGGCAATCGGGTATATCAAAAGATAGAAATTAATACACGACTCTCAGGCTATCTAAGCTCTGAGGCCGTCACTAGGCAATCATATCGTGTGTCACAGTCTAAGCTACCGAAGTCGAACTACTGAGTACAGGTAGGAAGTCACTGTACTGTCACTGTCACTGTCATACGTCATACAAGTAATCACTCATTGTTAAGGAAACTCGACGTTAAGGAAACAGCCAGCGTTTTTCCAAACTCCCTCATATTTAATACATCGCACCCATATTTAATAACTCTATGTAAAAATACGCTGGCGTGAATTTCCTGTTTTCTTAAAGGTGAGTGATTACTGTACGTGGTACTGAACTGCTGAATCTCAGCACGCTATGAGGACTCGCGGTTGAGGCACGCGTCGTTACGGAGTGATTGTGTTTATCGTTGCAGCGTACCCTACATGATTTTTTGGATGTCCACGGGATTTTCGTTTAGACTGGAATTGATCACTCTTTGTCACGGACTTCTTGCGCAACGTGTACTTCGGCTTCCGCACTTCTACAATCGGGATTTTACAGTTACGGAAGTTTTGACTGCTTTTGCCATTACCATTTCCTCGAGTTCCTCCTCTCCGCGCCATCGCCACCTTCTTACCCCGACGTACCTGCTGGAAATGACAGCCTGACTAGTTCGTACAGTCAGGTGTCATATCCAGTGTGTCATTCTCGGTGTACAGCTAGTGACCTAGACTCAGTATTTATGTCCATCTATACGAGTCTAGCCTAGTGATCCGTTTGTTCCGTCGGCTCTCGGGTCCCCACTGCCTTGACTTGCTGTTTCTAGCAGTACCCACCTATTATAGGATTTTTATCATGAGTGTTTCTTCGCACGCTACGCCTCCCATGGGGGCTCACAACCGAATCCGGCTTGGCACGATTTTTTCCCGAGACGTTGGGATGCGCTATCGGCCGACACCTGCATCTCCGGCGGCTAATTTGACGGCCCCTGAGCGGACACGTGCCGTGGCCGTTCAGAATTCATCATGGGACGTGGATTTGATCAAGAGGACATCTCGAGACGCTCTTGGCTCCAAAGATGCGTCATTCCGAGGTGACGAATCGGACCGCAATGTACTATGGACATCGTTGGTGACATCTTTACAATCGGCATTTGAGCTGAAGGACGCCGCCAACGACACCCTCTTCGACTTGGCGGATGCCACCAAGGAGGTCAACAACGTCTACAACGCCATCCTCTTTACGACGTTGACATCTTTAACGAAGCCGCACTCACCCGCAAGGCGTTGGGTGGACGCTTCTTCTGGACGTGCTTCCCCGCGAGATGGGAAGCGAGCCTTGCTGGAAGTCACGAAGCGGCTGCTTCCTCGTGTTCTACGACCCCTTGGAAACTACGAGGAGCTTTGCGCCATCTACTTCGACTCCAAGCTCGACCCCGATCCATTAATCCAAGACTTCGACGCCTGCTTGACGGCTATCCGCAACTCGCCCTCTGGTCCGCTCGACGACATGATGGCCAAGAAGCAGCTACTCGCGTCCCTCGACCCCATCATGTACGACAAGGTCACCACACCGCTTCGGCTCGACGTGGACTTGGCCAAGGTCGACCTCGAGGACATCTACGCCCACATCCTCGAGATTTGGGAGAGCGAGAACGGTGTTGGCCGCGCGAAGCAGCCTAAGCCGTCACCTCCGACTTCCCCGGCTATGCTTTACTCTGGTGGAGTTGACGTGAAGAACCTCATCATGGAATTCGAGAAGCAATTGGAGGCCGCCACCTCGACTCTCGTGACGCTGAAGGACTCAATCGCGAAGGACGACGAGCCTCTTTCTGGTTTCGCTGACTCTCACCGCCACCGCCAGCAGCCTGACGGTAAGCGGGGTGTCTCCTTTCCGCCCTCACGTTGGCGGGATGAGCGCAACAGGAGGGACGATGGGAAGTTCCATGGACGGAACAATCGTGTTGGAGGCTATGGCGCACGGAAGAGCTTCCGCTTCGCCGCGAGCCCGCTCAAGACCGACGGGAATTGGCGCCAGGACCACTACAAAAAGAACTCCGCCCACAACATCTCGTTCCACGTGGCCTCCTCCGCCTTCGTCCCTGAGTGCGCGCGTTGTCCTCCTGGACACTTCCACGACACCGCAAATTGCCCCACGGACGACATGGCGTGCGCGGAGTGCGACTTGGTGACTGCCGACGAGAACGACGAGATTGTATCCGCGTTCCAAACCGCCTTCGACGCCCAGGACGACGCCACCTTCGCTCGACTTTGTGGACAACATGATCAACCCGTTGTTCGTCACGACGAGGAGCCCTTTACCTTCGCCGACGACAACAACATCGGCCTTCGGGCACAGTACGCAGGCTTAATCCCTTCTCCGCCCTCTCTCCTTGCTACCCGCGTGCACGAGGCGCGCACGGCTCTCCGTGAGCTGAAGCAGGTAGCCGGTGGTGTTGAGTCGGCTCCGCAACATTTTCCCATGGTTCATTTCGGCTCGACCACACCCGCCGTGATCGACGAGAGCATCGCGGAGCCTGAGCCGCAAGTGAAGATCGAGAGCGACGAGGACGCGCTAATCTTACCGAAGCAATTCATCGACAACGAACCCCCCTTCGAGCAATCATTCATGGACGGCATTGACAACGACAACATCTACAGTGAACTCTACCTTGCTTGTGGACCACTTGCAAAGTGGCTAGAGTTGTTTTGTAGCTGCTAGTAGCCTTGCTAGATCAGTATTGGGCCAAGATGCCTTCCTGTGTGCACAGCTAGCTAGAGATTTGGGACCGCCCTGGCCAAGAGCACAGGCCCCCTCTAGAATTGTTTCCACCGCTTGAGATGGTGTGTTTTCAAACTGCAACAACCCTGCTCCACCCTAACTCTTCCTCCGTAATAGTCCAGGGTGGTGTGCTGGATGTGACGCACCGTGTGTCACTTCCTATTATCTGTACTAGTACTCGGTACAGTACGGGTGTCACAGGTTTAGGGTTTCCGGCATAAAGCCGAGACTATCTTATGTTTTATTTACACTCTTGAAAACCAAAAGTGAAAGCATTCTGACCGTGACTCAATATATAGTCGCAGCTATATATCTCACACATTTGTTTGTACAAATAAATGGGCCAAATCACCATATTGTGACTTGGCCGATCTAGATGTTGATTCATAGGGGATGGTATCGAGCCGTTAATCTTCCGTATTAATGCTCTTTCCGCATGATTTCGAGTATTCTATTTGTATGCTACCTTTTGATGTTTGGCCACTACGATATGGTTCATCACATTATCCCGTTGAAACACCTTTGAGTAATGTTGATAGATCGATAATGCCACATTTTTTATTATTTGTATGACATGTTACGCCGTGAGAAGTCGATGACTATAATCATATCAAATTTTAATTTACCATCATATCACAGTCTTTATCGGAGCATAACACAATGACACAAGGAGCCGATGTCTCTTTATCTTAAGCAGGGGCGGATTTCCGCCTTCGACGAGCATCTGCCCGTGGAGGTGAGGAAGCAGCTCTCTTCCCAACGATTCCCGCGCTCGCTCGCCGTGGCCTCGTTGATTTTTGGGGGGCCGAGGATCTTGATTCACAGCAAGCATCGCACATACTGTTACACAACTTTGTGTCACCTTCCTCCGCGAAATGCTCCATAAGTAAGCGATGTCTGCATATTTGCTTCACATTTTGAGAAAACTGTTCTATTTCGACCAATTTGCGCCTCCGTGCCTCCTTCGTGACCAAATCCTTTTGAAAGTTTTTCCTAATCACTTGAACAGTTTTTGCTGAGAACAACATCAGGCACTTGGCAATTGCCCCATCTCTGCCGGCCCTGCCAACCTCTTGGACATACGCTTCCATAGATTGTGGCATGCTGTGATGCACGATCCAACGAACATCGCCCTTGTCCACCCCCATCCCAAATGCGGTGGTTGCTACCACTATTCTAGTTTCTCCTCGCATCCAAGCATTGTACACTTGCGATCGTTGTGCCGTATTCAATTCTCCATGATAGTGAGCTGCTTTAATACTGTCACCGCCTTGCTTTTGTTGGCTCAACCAATTTGCTAACTTCTCAGTGTCTTTTTTTGTCATGCAATAAATGATTCCAGTAGAAGTCGCTGGCTGATCTAAAACGAATGCTAATATCTGCTTCCAACATGAATCGACAACTATCTCATTCACTGTCTCTTCTCCCCAAAACTTCTCCTCCACATTCAAAATCAAGTTTGCTCTTCTACTAGTGCCGAAAAACTCAACAGGGTTCTTCATTCGCAAAATCTTTTTGATGTCCGGTTTTGTCCTTTCTGTCGCGGTTCCTGTGATTGCCGTGAAGAGAACACCGGGAAATGTATCCTTTAATTCACCTAAACGGCTATACGCTGGCCGAAAATCGTGTCCAAATTCACTACAGCAGTGAGCCTCGTCCACCACAAAGCGCCGCAATAAACTATTATGCCACAATTCGGCAAGTGCCTTCTGCAAGTGGCCTTCTCCCATCAATGCTTCAGGAGCGACGTACAATAACTGGATCCGTGATCTACATATCACATCTATCACACAAAATCTATCAGCATCCGACATATCACTCGTATATTGCAGAGCCGAAATGTTTTTGGCCTTTAGAGCCTGGACTTGATCATGCACTAGCGACACCAACGGTGAAATCACAACCGTGACTCCTCGGGATACGACGGCAGGAAGCTGGTATGTCAAACTCTTTCCAAACCCAGTGTGTGGCACAACAAACGAATACTTCTTTATCATCTAAAATTGTCTGACAAATTCTCAGTTGATCTCCGCGGAAGCTGTCATTGTTGAAGATGCGCCGGTTTCCTAATGTCAACAAATCTGGCGCCTCCATTACAACTGCACGTGTCCACACCCGCCCCCCGCGATCCCATCAATTTTGACCCCAACACATTAAAGTTGACCCTGAAACACTCATTTTTGCTCCTGAAATACTAATTCTGACCGTAAAACACCCATTTGTGACCCCATGCAGCCGTTTTAGACCCTGAAACACTCATTTCTGACCCTAAAACACTATTTCTGACCCTAAAACACTATTTCTGACCCTGAAACACTATTCTGACCCTGAAACACTCATTTCTGACCCCACAACACTGTTTTTGACCCTGAAACACTCATTTCTGGCCCGGGTACACTCATTCCTGACCCTAAAACTCTATTTTTGACCCTCAAACACTCATTATGACCCCAAAACAATTTCACCATAACCGTAGATGTTTCAAATGGGACACCTACTTCACTACTATTCTGCGAAAGTACCCTACCAGCCATGCGTTTTAAAGGGCCCTAGAGGCCTCCCATTCGCAAGCAAGCAAGAAGAAATAAAAGTTAGAGTTCATGCCTGCAATATGCCGTCGAGATTGAGCGATTCCGTTAACTATAGAGCGTTTAATCCATCATCTCCGCCACGCTTAGCTTGCGCTAATCTGCGAAAGTACCCTATCAGCCATGCGCGTTTTAAAGGGCCCTAGAGGCCTCCCATTCGCAAGCGAGCAAGAAGAAATAATAGTTTGAGGTCATACCCTGAATATTCCGTCGAGTTTGCTCCATTACGTTAACTACACAGCTTGCAATAAATTATCGTACGGGTATCCTCGTTTTCGGCTGTTGGTTTAACCTACTCCGGAACCGGAGTCTCTGAGCCGCGGCGATCGAGGATCGATGATTCGAGCATCGAGGTTTGTTACATTTTAGAAGCTCAGAGACCTTCGGACTCCATGACAGCTACAAACCCTAAGTCATAACATCTAAATATAGCCGATCCGAAGGCTCTGGCCCCCAGAGTAGGTTTAACCTATTTGCGGGGAAAAGAGATAGCGAAAACGGGCATTTGAGAGCTTTTGCCAAGTAATGCCAGAGTTTCTCCGAGCCTCTTCCATCAACTGTAACGTCGACCCTCGCGTGTCGCAGGCCGCGCAGCGGCCGCGCTCGGAGAAACTCTGGGAACAAGAGTAGACGAGACCTCAACGAAGCTTCAAGCTCAAGGCAGCTCAAGCTGGTGACGATGACGGGTCTGCATGGCCGCCAGCGCCACAACATCGCTGGATAAATCTCTCTAGCCAATCAACAAAAGCAACATATACATGTGGCGATATACTGTTGGACAATTACACCACGTTCGACAATCCGATTTCCACTTTAATTTAGATAATAGATCGGCCACCAAAAAAATAGGTGTGGCTTGTCATGCAGATACGCGCTAGAAGTTGACGATCGTTGGATGCAATATCCTCTGTTTCATCGATGACTGAACATGAACAGGCCATCGGGACGTTGTGATACTGCGATGTGATGGGAATTTCTCTTCATGCATCTCGCTCTCCTCTGGCTGTCGTGTGATGAAGCCCTCGATGGGTTTACGACAAGAATGTTGAGGGTTTCTTAAAGACGTGTGGGCTTATTGGATAACGCACCCTCACTTGCAGGCAATCTATGGCATTCAAACTTTCAGCCTAAAACCCCTCAAATATCATTTCAATAACTTGCGCCATGTCGGTAATGACGACACAGATGGGGACTATGAAAGCTGCGTATGTGACCCGCACCGTCGCCGGCGCACATAATAGCCGCTGTCGCTTTGTGCAAACTGTTTCCGGACATGTCGCATGTGGTAACCAGAGGTTGTTTAAAACGTCCGGAATAAATTCCCAAACAGCATCTGTTGCCTTTGAAGCGAAATCGAGCCCAAGCATAATTTCAAGCAGGAAACGCTTCGTCTGCAGTGCATCAGATGAAGAGACCACTGCGGTGCCGGATAGCCCTACCGTGTCACCAACCACTTGGGAGCTTGACTTCTGCTCGCGGCCAATCATCGACGAGAGGAACAAAAAAGTTTGGGAGCTTCTTGTATGCGATCCAGACAGGACCTTCGAATACGCTGAATACTTCCCGAATAACAAAATTAACAGCGTGCAGGTGCGGTGAAGGTGGCTCCTGGTGCAACGTCAGTTTTGGTCAGAAGTGCTAGGACTATTTGGGCGCTTGATTGAAGCCATGTGCCACCGCAACGGTGTTCCAAAGCTCGCTGGTCAAAGCGCGCACCTCCCACTGGACTTAAGTGCATTTCTCGCCTGTGCTCTGAAAACAGCTTCGCAAAGCTCTTGAGCGCGTCGTCGAAGAAAAGGGTCTCGAACCTCCTCGCAAAATCCGCTTCTTCCGTTCTCAAATGCAAACTATCATCACCAAGGCCTGCAACGAATTTGGCGTCAAAGTTGTTCCCAGTCGCCGCTGCTTTGCCTTGATTGGTGCGCACCGCACGTGGCTCTCACACGCCGCTGCCCGCAATACTCGTCTCCGTTTGCACTTTTGTCATAAGTCGGTGGGAGATGGGGGGACTATAACAACCCTGGAGTGTACCCGCCATGTCCCTATGGGAGGAGAGGGGTTGGACTTGCCCCCTGAGTTCTACCCTGTATGTGGGAGAGGGGTGGCGGACTATTGACCCCCGAGTTCTACCTGCACGTTCTCGGTGAGGGGAGACACGGTGGAGGATGCTTTTAAGTTATAACCCCATCGCTGCACCTGCTCTTTCCCTTTGATGGAAGTCTGCATGGTGGCAAACGACACACCTGCCGAGCATACTGCGCTGCTGGCCACTCAGCGGGCGCTGGTTCTTGGGTCGAATGATAGAATGGCTTCAAGACCGCCATGAGAACGTGTACCCGCAGCATCCGGGCTTCGATCCGAAAGCTCCGCCGCTCATGTCCTTTGAGCCTGGCGTTCCGGAGGCAAGCCCCATCACCCTGCTTCGAAGCCGCCCTTCGAGCCTGGCGTCATCATTGCAAGCCCTCTCCCTTCCAATGATTCCACTTGCACCAACCAGCGAGTTCTCGAGTAACCGAGCCCATCGTTTCAGCAACCCTTCTTGACGTCGCACGCACGTTGCAGAGCACTCTGACCTATCTTCCGCTTTAGTCTCGTCTGTTTGGTTGGATCCCTTCCTGATGGCGAACTGCAGCGCGGAATTAAGTCACGAGAAGTCAAGGCAGTTAAGTCACTCGGATGAGCTTGGCTTGGGTGGCCCCGAAGTGTGTTGAAATGTTTGTGCGAGTGCGAGAACGCTTTCGCCGTCGGAGCAACGTGCCACCTAAGCACACTCATCCTTGTAACCTCGCTCTTACTGCGAATTGGTGCAAACACGTTCCTTTGGCATATCTGCGTGTGGCAGCTTTACTTCCCATCTCGAGGACGCGTCGTGGCATGTGCGTGGTTGGCTGCTACACACGCACCTGTCTGTGTCACGTGCACTCAGCTGTCACACGCGAAACTAGCTGTCACACGCGAAACTAGCTGTGACGATCGCGCTGATCTGTTGCGCACGTACTTTGCTGCCGCTCACGTTGCGAGCCTGGTATCTTGTCACTGCCCAAAAGCCTTCTTCCTGTCGCTTCATTCCGCCTTTGGGCTCGCAGCAAATCTTCTGTGGTTGGTGTACCTCACGTCACTCGGTGTGTACGAACCCGCGGGAAAAGCCGCGTGTGTCAGTCCTGCAGGTGCCGCCTAACGCACCCTCATGTCAGCACGTTAGTCGCGCGCCCAGCGTCCCTGCGTGTGTGGCATTGCACGTCAGGTCGTGTCCGGGCTTCCTGGAGCTCCGATCGCCTCACACTGCGCGGCAGTCTTCATTGGCGAGGATGCGTGGAAGCAGCTGAGGCTTGAGGGTCCGGAGAAGTCCCGTGGCTTGAGGCTTGAGGGCACGGGAGTGATGAAGAGGGGTGCCTTGGCCAAGGTGGTGAGGAAACCAGGCTGTTGTCCTGTTTTTAGTTTATAGTTATGCTTTTAATGGCTCGGCGTCCGCTAGAGAGTATTTTACGACACAGCTCCACTTGGTTTATGAAAACGTACGTGTGGCTCTCGGCAGTTCGACGGTATTGAAGAGCCTCCTTTCTGAACCGCATTAGCTGTTCGTCTTTCCACGCCCACTGCACTCACTCGGCGTACGGCATCCAGTTTAGGTTCAGCTGGTGCCAAGCTCAACGGTCATGACTCCCAGGACTGCGGAGACGACGCTGGTGGGGTTACCGGTGATGCTTCGGGGCGCGCAGGAGATCGCAGACGCCCTGCGCGGGGAGCAGTGGGCGTTCGTGCAGCTGCCCTTGGAGGCCGTCGAAGAGGAGGCGCGTGGGAAGCTCGACGAGGGCTTCGGCGAGTTCCTCTCCATTAAATCACTCAAGCTGGATCTGCCTCCCGAGACCCTCATCCCAGGTGCCCTCTCTCTCTCCTCCCCAGATTTTGAACTGGCCACCACTCAATTGAAAGTATTTTGTTCTGATCGAGGACCCTGTCCCTGTCGTCCTGCAAGTATCTTCAATCCCCCCTCGTGCCAGCTGTGCCCCGCCGCACTTTCAATTCCCCCTCGTGCCAGCTGTGCCCCACCGCACTTTCAATTCCCCCTCGTGCCAGCTGTGCCCCGCCGCACTTTCAATTCCCCCTCGTGCCAGCTGTGCCCCGCCGCACTTGGCGGCTTATCCATATGAAGGGTATCATCTTCTGTAACTATACCTCATCGAGCAACATTAAAAAGAACTTGGCTATTATATCAGGGTGAACGCTCACAATATTGAATTGCAGGTAGCCTTCCTTTTCAGCTGCGGGCTGGGGGCATGGTGGTGCATGTCGTGCGTGCTGCATCTAGTAATTTCAAGCACGCATTCTGATTCTCTGGAAGCCTCTCGTGTCAACGGATGCATGCTTTGAGCATGTGAAGCGCAGCCATGCATGTGTGTCATGTGGAGTGGCTGTGGACGTTTCCACTCCCATTCAGCGATTGTATGCTTGTTGTGCGGGGATCACCTCGGTGCCCGCATTTGGTCTCCACTTCCCTTCCTCATCCATGCCGGCAATACTTGCCGCCAGAAGACACTTACTCTGTGACCCGGCTATTGGTAGGCAAAATTATGCACCTGGCATTAACTTATGCGTGCAGGCCTCGCTGTCATCCACGCTGCTTTTCTTACACTGTATAAGTATGTGGTGTCTTGACACAGCCCCACCTTTTTCCTGCATGCTATTCTTATCCAAGGCGATGGTGGTGGGTGGGCTTCGGAGGGTTTGCATCTCATGCTGTTCGGTGTGTGTGTGTGTGTGTGTGTTTGCTTGTGTGTGATAATTAATTATAGACTTTCTTTGCTGAGTTCCTTTGGTGACGGATCTCAAATCACACAAAGAATCCTCGTCAGGAATTGGGTGATCCTCGGACCGATGTCTTTGGCACCTCGTAACCAAAGATGAGCGGCTGCACTATGTACCCACACCGGGGATCAAAGGATTCAGCACACACTTCGGGACACTTATCCGATCTTTCCGGAGCTCACTAGTGGAGAACGGGAGTGTGCGGCTTATCCATGGATTAGGACCCTCCTCATGCGCCCTGATCAGGACCCTCCTCCTGCGCCCTGATCAGGACCCTCCTCTTGCGCCCTGATCAGGACCCTCCTCCTGCGCCCTGATCAGGACCCTCCTCCTGCACCCTGATCAGGACTGCGCCGGATCAGGGACCCTCCTCCTGCGCCCTGATCAGACCCTCCTCCTGCGCCCTGATTAGACCCCTCTCCTGTTTCTATTAGACCTCCTCTGCGCCTCTGATTAGGACCCTCCTCCTGCGCCCTGATTAGGGACCTCTCTTCCTTGCGCCCTGATCAGACCCTCCTCCTGCTCTGATCAGGACCTCCTCCTGCTTCTGATCAGGACCCTCCTCCTGCGCCCTGATTAGACCCTCCTCCTGCGCTCCTGATTAGACCCCTCCTCCTGCTTCCCTGATTAGACCTCTTTCACCCTGCGCCTGATCAGACCCTCCCTCCTGCGCCCTGATCAGACCTCCTTCCTGCGCCCCCCTGATCAGGACCCTCCTCCATGCTCATTTATGACCCTCCTGCGCCCTGATCAGAACTCCTCCTGCGCCCTGATCAGGACCTCCTCCTGCGCCCCTGATTAGACCTCTCCTGCGCCCCGATTAGACCCTCCTCCTGCGCCCGATTAGACCTCCTCCTCCTGCCTGATCAGGGACTCCTCCTCCTGCGCCCTGATCAGGACCTCCTCCCGCGCCCCCTGATTAGGGACCCTTCCTGCGCCCTGATCAGACCCTCCTCCTGCGCCCTGACAGGACCCTCCCTCCCCAGCCCCTGACTGTGACCTCCCTCCTGCGCCCCCCGATTAGATCCTCCTCCTGCGCCCTGATCAGGATCTCTCCCGCCCCTGATTAGACCTCCTCCTGCTCCTGACAGGACCCTCCTCCTGCGCCCGATTAGATCCCTCTCCTGCGCCTCCTGATCAGGACCCTCCTCCTGCGCCCTGATCAGGACCCTCCTCTTGCGCCCTGATCAGGACCCTCCTCCTGCGCCCTGATCAGGACCCTCCTCCTGCACCCCAATCCCACGCTTTGAGCTTCGCGACAAGGGATCATCTGCCTGTGGCCGGATTCCGGAGCCGGATGCTCCTGTGATCAGTTGAGGCCGTTTGGCTGGCCACAATTCCACAATTCACGATGCCCGGCCCTTTCCAAGAAACGCGATGCCATCCTTTCAGCCTTGCCCAACAGCCCCACCCGTCTGTACTGGGTCTATGCTCCGGTTGGGTTGAGTCTGCAGTCCATACAGTGCCAAGCCCCCTGGACCTGTGTCACCCAACACGCTGCGCATCCCGAGCAGGCCTTATCGCGCATGTCCCATGGGTTGTGTCTGTCCGTTCGCGGTAGTCCCTGCGGCGCCATGCTCTGCTGGCAAATACTGCCACTTCAGGTAGTCCCTGCGGCGCCATGCTCTGCTGGCAGATACTGCCACTTCAGGTCGTCCGTGCGGCGCCATGCTCTGCTGGCAGATACTGCCACTTCAGGTAGTCCCTGCAGCGCTATGCTCTGCTGGCAGATACTGCCACTCAGGTCGTCCGCGCGGCGCTATGCGCGCTCTGCTGGCAGATACTGCCACTTCAGGTAACCCCTGCAGCTTATGCTCTGCTACTGCCACTTCAGGTAGTCCGCGGCCATGTTTCGCTGGCAGATACTGCCACTTCAGGTAGTTCCTACGCCATGCTCTGCTGGCAGATACTGCCACTTCAGTCCCTGCGGCGCCATGCTCTGCTGGCAGATACTGCCACTTCAGTCGTCCCTGCGGCGCCATGCTCTGCTGGCAGGATACTGCCACCAGGCTGCCCCGGCGCCATGCTCTGCTGGCAGATACTGCCACTGTAGTCCCTGCGGCGCTATGCCTGCTGGCAGATACTGCCACTTCAGGTAGTCCCTGCGGCGCCATGCCTGCTGGTGATACCACTGCAGTCCTGCGGTGCCATGCTCTGCTGGCTGGCAGATACTGCCACTGTGGCTCGTCCTGCGGCGCCATGCTCTGCTGGCAGATACTGCCACTTCAGGTCGTCTCTCGTGTGCCATGCTCTGCTGGCAGATACTGCCACTTCAGGTGCCCTGCGGCTGCTCTGCTGGCAGATACTGCTGCAATTTCAGGTCAGCCCTCGCGGCGCTCATGCTCTGCTGGCAGATACTGCCACTTCAGGTCAGCCCCTGCGGCGCCGCTCTGCTGGCAGATACTGCCACTTCAGGCTGTCCCTGCGGCGCCATGCTCTGCTGGCAGATACTGCCACTTCAGGTCGTCCCTGCGGCGCCATGCTCTGCTGGCAGATACTGCCACTTCAGGTCGTCCCTGCGGCGCCATGCTTTGCTGGCAGATACTGCCACTAAGGTTTGTTTCGCCAAATTGTTTTTTGGGTGCTTCATAACTCAAGAGGTTGCTGGGGCGACTCACGTTCCCAGATCCAGATCTGAGTTATTTTGACCTTGTTGTGGAGAGACTTGGTAGGTTGCATCTGCCACTGAACACAGCTGCAATCCCCGCTCACAACGAGGCCCAGGGGCCCATATGCGATCCCAGTTGTACCTTTGTGCCTCTTGTCCATTCCCGCGGACTTGTCTGCCTGTACTGTAAGGACAGTCAGGGGGGTAGTAATTTATTATCAACCCTGTTTGTACCACAACAAAAAGGGGGTAGTAACATCCACACTCTGCGTCTTCCCTTGATTTGTGTAGGGAGCAGTTCGGTGCCCGCATGTGACGTTGTTTTCTCCATCCAGTTCTCGTGCCAGCAGTGCTCGCGCGACATTCGCCCGGGGCACCCAGCGGAAGTAGAGGAGCCTTCATTTTTAAAAAGCGATATATATATATATGTTATAGTGTAGGTGCGCGGCGCACATATGTGCGCCAATTTCAGTACATGTGCGCTAACAGTGGTAAATCGTACACTGTAAAACCACACAGAACGCCCATGATATTGAATATCTCAAACCCGAAGTGTTTCACGATGCGTTAATTGATATCATCGTTGGTTTATATGGTTTTACAGTGTGCGATTTACCACTGCTAGCGCGCCTGTACTGAAATTTGCGCACATATGTGCGCCGCGCACCTACACCATAACAGATATATTAAAGAGCATTGTGAAAGCCGGGGCGCCGCTGGATGAGCTTCCGACGGAGCCACGCGATCATTTTTTTATGATTATGTTCATGCAATATCTTCTCACGGTTTCGCTCTCTTCCCACTTATTCCGTCCCGAAGAGTGATGGTGGGCCAGCCTCGGTTGGCGCGCCTCATCCCGTGTGGTGTATGTCACATGCAGCGGTTGTGGGCACCTCCAACAAAATGTGCTTGTGTTACAGTCATGCTTGGCACATTCACCGATCGGGGTTTGCTCCACGTGGCAGGTGTCGCGGTGTTCTCTAGACGAGCCCTTCCACTCGCCGCATGGACCAATGGGCTGGAGCTAGCGGGGATCAAGGCAGACACGGACAGTGCCTCCCTCATTCTAGAGACAGGTGTTGACAAGCAGTGGAGGTATCCTCACTTTCAACCCTCCATGTGGAGGTATCCTCCATGTGGAGGTATCCTCCATGTGGAGGTATCCTTAGTCTCAACCCTAATTGCCAGGGTATCTTCACCGTACAACCCTTAAGGGTAAAGCCGCCCTGGATTGCAACCCTCTGCGCAAAGGTACCCTCAGTCACAGCAGTTTAGTGTAAGGGCACCTTCACTGGCAGCTTGATCTTTTCAATCGCATCCCTGCTTGCAACTTTTGTTGGAAGAGTGTATGCACCTTCAATCTTGAATGTTAGGGAATCCTCGCTGCAAACTTCAAGCACAGTCATTGCTAATCATTCCACAGGGGTCCTGAGGGGTCCTGTGCAATCCTCCATTTGCCACTTGTTTGGCATCATTGTAATAGCATTCCCCAAGCAGTTGGTTGAGATGGTGCATGCTTGGAGTAGGTATGCATCCTATCGCCGTACGAAAGCTGCAAACGAAGAGGCGGAGCAATGGGAGGCAGCGAAGAAGGAAACAGGTATGATATGTACGCAGATCTTAGCAAATGTGCAGCTGTGGCATCGATGCATCGATTTCAGCAACATATGCGACATCTTCCCTAGTGGCAGGTGTCTCGCTGCATCGGGTTCATCTGGCAAAATGAGTAGATTTCTGTCATGCTTACATTAATGTGGGAAATGATCAACCACGTCAGCAATCCTTCACTCTGCATGCTCCAAGTTGCTGGATGCACAAGGGAAAGGGAGCTATCGAACTAAACTGTTCCTGGTTTGCGGAATCAAAACAGATGGCATGCACTTCCTGGCGATTCAAGAAGATCCCGACGCTCCCTCATGTGCTGGGTTCTGGATGTTGCGTGACTATGAGCCAAGTACCTCCATATGATCCAGCATTCAGAATCTCCCTCGTGGACGTCTCAGCGTGATATACATGCACACACGCGCACACAAATACACCCACAAGGATCCGGATGAATGCTCCGAAGTGTTTGCTGAATCCTTCGCTGGTACATAGTGCCGCCAGAGTGTTTTTTGGTGGTAGTTTAGAAGGCTGGACACTTGATGTCAACAAATTCTTTTCGACATGCACACATGAGATTCATACCAATGTGTATAATCATGCACAATCAAACATCATATGCTGATGCATGTGGTATTAATATGCTGTATAGAGTGAATACAACAATTAATATGCTGTATGCCTTTTGGCAATGTGCATATATTGCATCATTGTATGCCTCCCGTCAATAAAATAATTGTTGCCTGCAAAGCCTGACTTCGAAATGAGCCTTGTGAAGGACACATTTTGCGCCGAAATTTCCGTCGATGTTATGAACATGCCCCATGGTCATGATGTGGTATACACTTCTTGTCCCGGGTGGGAGGGAGGGTTGTATCTTGGTGGGTTTGTATGGGGGTACATGTTATTGTGGGGAATGAATGATTGGTAACACAAAGTAAGATCGTACCAATAATAACTACGAGTTATTACTTGCCACTTTGAGCTTATATATTTCAGATATATAAGCCTCAGTACGTATATACTGTCTGTCACAATATTATGTCTTTCACAACTCTTTAAGGTAACTTATCATCACACATGAAATCGAGAATGATCTGCTTCATGGTGTTTCTGTGAAGATATGTACATGGTCAATTCTCAGGGGTTTTACCGTTTGAAACCCATGACCAAAATATAGCCTTATCTACACATGCTTTTGTAGAGGATGTAGTTGCTCCAGCGATGGGAATGCATGGACAGTGCTCAACAGTGACCAACTGTTATTTGAGCACTGTATACTGCCTTCGGGTCTGGAGATATTCTCCATCCAGCCCTGCAGCAGGTTGTTTGATCCTGTCCCTTATGTATCGCCATCATTGACAGTCCACACGCACATGTGTTTGTGGCTGGTATGTATGCATTAGACATGTGATATATATATATATATTATCTGCATACTTACATTGAACATTTACACTTACCGATTGAGTGTAATGTCAATATGTATCTGAAATAAGTACTGAGATAAGTTTTGTCGTAAGTACTGAGATAAGTACTGTGGTGAGTACTGAGATAAGTACTGTGGTGAGTACTGAGATAAGTACTGTGGTGAGTATATTCATGTATACTTACTGTGTGTGTGTGTGTGTGTGTATGTTACACTCACTGTTGGTTCACACATATCCACATACATATGCTTTGCTCTGTGTGTGTGTGTGTGTACTTGCTGATTGAGTACGCTCATCTGAAATAAATCGAGATAAGTTAAGTTAAGTTATTAACTTAATCATTCATGTATAGTCTGTATACCAATGGACAACATGTAACATGAATGATATATATCAAATATTTCAGTATACTGCAATCTTGTATCTCATCATTATGGATGATGAGTATTATGGTTGATTTTCACAAACAGCTCCGATGTGTGTCCAGTCTATGATTAACAGGAGAACAGCTGCCCATACCTAAATGTTGTGATATAGGACAGCTAAGCTAATTCCTGTCTAACAATCAAGATTGGCATCTTCTGCATGTTTGGATGTTCAATATATTTATAACACTGGACTCGCAAGCTCTAGCATGTTATACATGTAAGTTGCAATATCTCGCAGTAAGTCGTATGCATGTATAGCCATAATGCCAAGCCGCTATCGTGATCAGGCTGGATATATGCATGCCAAGCCGTTATCGTGATCAGGCTGGATATGTACATGCATTATATATGACTATCACTTTCTAATACAATGATGTGCAATCATGTGTACACTGGCATAATGCGTCATTTAGTGTGCGCATGCCGACCACGAAAGCACCCAATACTGTACACGAAAGTACCCAATACAGTTATGATCGTACAGCAAATCACGCGCCATTTGAAATACATAATGTGCGCTGTAATCCGATGATGTTATTTGTTGATAATCATCTGTAAAATCACACTATGAGTACTGTATATACATTCTTGATGTAAGTGCGATGCTGCGCGATGTAACTGCGATGTTCAGCATCTGTTATTATTGCTGGAAACAACAGCTCAGGCAGTGGGGACCCGCTGCCGACGGTGAAACAACGGATCACTAGACTCGTATAGAAGGACATAAATACTGAGGCTAGGTCACTAGCTGTACACCGAGAATGACACACTGGATATGACACCTGGCTGTACGAACTAGTCAGGCTGTCATTTCCAGCACACCACCTCATTTGAGGTGCACAGCTTGTGACAACACACCACCCTAGCTACTAGAGTTTACTGAAAGAAATGTAAGTTGTCAACTCTAGGAGCTAGCTAGGTCTCAAGATGTGGTTGAGTGCTAAAGCATAAATTACATGCTAAGATGTGAGTGAGCTGTGAGGAGCTACGAGAAAGAAATAACATGTCTCCGCCGACCAAAATTCTTCTT
>LGRX02025379.1:0-42554 GCA_001247695.2 Cymbomonas tetramitiformis | reverse complement strand
AGATACTGCCACTTCAGGTCGTCCCTGCGGCGCCATGCTCTGCTGGCAGATACTGCCACTTCAGGTCGTCCCTGCGGCGCCATGCTTTGCTGGCAGATACTGCCACTAAGGTTTGTTTCGCCAAATTGTTTTTTGGGTGCTTCATAACTCAAGAGGTTGCTGGGGCGACTCACGTTCCCAGATCCAGATCTGAGTTATTTTGACCTTGTTGTGGAGAGACTTGGTAGGTTGCATCTGCCACTGAACACAGCTGCAATCCCCGCTCACAACGAGGCCCAGGGGCCCATATGCGATCCCAGTTGTACCTTTGTGCCTCTTGTCCATTCCCGCGGACTTGTCTGCCTGTACTGTAAGGACAGTCAGGGGGGTAGTAATTTATTATCAACCCTGTTTGTACCACAACAAAAAGGGGGTAGTAACATCCACACTCTGCGTCTTCCCTTGATTTGTGTAGGGAGCAGTTCGGTGCCCGCATGTGACGTTGTTTTCTCCATCCAGTTCTCGTGCCAGCAGTGCTCGCGCGACATTCGCCCGGGGCACCCAGCGGAAGTAGAGGAGCCTTCATTTTTAAAAAGCGATATATATATATATGTTATAGTGTAGGTGCGCGGCGCACATATGTGCGCCAATTTCAGTACATGTGCGCTAACAGTGGTAAATCGTACACTGTAAAACCACACAGAACGCCCATGATATTGAATATCTCAAACCCGAAGTGTTTCACGATGCGTTAATTGATATCATCGTTGGTTTATATGGTTTTACAGTGTGCGATTTACCACTGCTAGCGCGCCTGTACTGAAATTTGCGCACATATGTGCGCCGCGCACCTACACCATAACAGATATATTAAAGAGCATTGTGAAAGCCGGGGCGCCGCTGGATGAGCTTCCGACGGAGCCACGCGATCATTTTTTTATGATTATGTTCATGCAATATCTTCTCACGGTTTCGCTCTCTTCCCACTTATTCCGTCCCGAAGAGTGATGGTGGGCCAGCCTCGGTTGGCGCGCCTCATCCCGTGTGGTGTATGTCACATGCAGCGGTTGTGGGCACCTCCAACAAAATGTGCTTGTGTTACAGTCATGCTTGGCACATTCACCGATCGGGGTTTGCTCCACGTGGCAGGTGTCGCGGTGTTCTCTAGACGAGCCCTTCCACTCGCCGCATGGACCAATGGGCTGGAGCTAGCGGGGATCAAGGCAGACACGGACAGTGCCTCCCTCATTCTAGAGACAGGTGTTGACAAGCAGTGGAGGTATCCTCACTTTCAACCCTCCATGTGGAGGTATCCTCCATGTGGAGGTATCCTCCATGTGGAGGTATCCTTAGTCTCAACCCTAATTGCCAGGGTATCTTCACCGTACAACCCTTAAGGGTAAAGCCGCCCTGGATTGCAACCCTCTGCGCAAAGGTACCCTCAGTCACAGCAGTTTAGTGTAAGGGCACCTTCACTGGCAGCTTGATCTTTTCAATCGCATCCCTGCTTGCAACTTTTGTTGGAAGAGTGTATGCACCTTCAATCTTGAATGTTAGGGAATCCTCGCTGCAAACTTCAAGCACAGTCATTGCTAATCATTCCACAGGGGTCCTGAGGGGTCCTGTGCAATCCTCCATTTGCCACTTGTTTGGCATCATTGTAATAGCATTCCCCAAGCAGTTGGTTGAGATGGTGCATGCTTGGAGTAGGTATGCATCCTATCGCCGTACGAAAGCTGCAAACGAAGAGGCGGAGCAATGGGAGGCAGCGAAGAAGGAAACAGGTATGATATGTACGCAGATCTTAGCAAATGTGCAGCTGTGGCATCGATGCATCGATTTCAGCAACATATGCGACATCTTCCCTAGTGGCAGGTGTCTCGCTGCATCGGGTTCATCTGGCAAAATGAGTAGATTTCTGTCATGCTTACATTAATGTGGGAAATGATCAACCACGTCAGCAATCCTTCACTCTGCATGCTCCAAGTTGCTGGATGCACAAGGGAAAGGGAGCTATCGAACTAAACTGTTCCTGGTTTGCGGAATCAAAACAGATGGCATGCACTTCCTGGCGATTCAAGAAGATCCCGACGCTCCCTCATGTGCTGGGTTCTGGATGTTGCGTGACTATGAGCCAAGTACCTCCATATGATCCAGCATTCAGAATCTCCCTCGTGGACGTCTCAGCGTGATATACATGCACACACGCGCACACAAATACACCCACAAGGATCCGGATGAATGCTCCGAAGTGTTTGCTGAATCCTTCGCTGGTACATAGTGCCGCCAGAGTGTTTTTTGGTGGTAGTTTAGAAGGCTGGACACTTGATGTCAACAAATTCTTTTCGACATGCACACATGAGATTCATACCAATGTGTATAATCATGCACAATCAAACATCATATGCTGATGCATGTGGTATTAATATGCTGTATAGAGTGAATACAACAATTAATATGCTGTATGCCTTTTGGCAATGTGCATATATTGCATCATTGTATGCCTCCCGTCAATAAAATAATTGTTGCCTGCAAAGCCTGACTTCGAAATGAGCCTTGTGAAGGACACATTTTGCGCCGAAATTTCCGTCGATGTTATGAACATGCCCCATGGTCATGATGTGGTATACACTTCTTGTCCCGGGTGGGAGGGAGGGTTGTATCTTGGTGGGTTTGTATGGGGGTACATGTTATTGTGGGGAATGAATGATTGGTAACACAAAGTAAGATCGTACCAATAATAACTACGAGTTATTACTTGCCACTTTGAGCTTATATATTTCAGATATATAAGCCTCAGTACGTATATACTGTCTGTCACAATATTATGTCTTTCACAACTCTTTAAGGTAACTTATCATCACACATGAAATCGAGAATGATCTGCTTCATGGTGTTTCTGTGAAGATATGTACATGGTCAATTCTCAGGGGTTTTACCGTTTGAAACCCATGACCAAAATATAGCCTTATCTACACATGCTTTTGTAGAGGATGTAGTTGCTCCAGCGATGGGAATGCATGGACAGTGCTCAACAGTGACCAACTGTTATTTGAGCACTGTATACTGCCTTCGGGTCTGGAGATATTCTCCATCCAGCCCTGCAGCAGGTTGTTTGATCCTGTCCCTTATGTATCGCCATCATTGACAGTCCACACGCACATGTGTTTGTGGCTGGTATGTATGCATTAGACATGTGATATATATATATATATTATCTGCATACTTACATTGAACATTTACACTTACCGATTGAGTGTAATGTCAATATGTATCTGAAATAAGTACTGAGATAAGTTTTGTCGTAAGTACTGAGATAAGTACTGTGGTGAGTACTGAGATAAGTACTGTGGTGAGTACTGAGATAAGTACTGTGGTGAGTATATTCATGTATACTTACTGTGTGTGTGTGTGTGTGTGTATGTTACACTCACTGTTGGTTCACACATATCCACATACATATGCTTTGCTCTGTGTGTGTGTGTGTGTACTTG
Source organism: Cymbomonas tetramitiformis (assembly GCA_001247695.2). NCBI lineage: Eukaryota > Viridiplantae > Chlorophyta > Pyramimonadophyceae > Pyramimonadales > Pyramimonadaceae > Cymbomonas > Cymbomonas tetramitiformis. The sequence goes on along the minus strand of LGRX02025379.1, from coordinate 39,081 downwards.
CTGATTGAGTACGCTCATCTGAAATAAATCGAGATAAGTTAAGTTAAGTTATTAACTTAATCATTCATGTATAGTCTGTATACCAATGGACAACATGTAACATGAATGATATATATCAAATATTTCAGTATACTGCAATCTTGTATCTCATCATTATGGATGATGAGTATTATGGTTGATTTTCACAAACAGCTCCGATGTGTGTCCAGTCTATGATTAACAGGAGAACAGCTGCCCATACCTAAATGTTGTGATATAGGACAGCTAAGCTAATTCCTGTCTAACAATCAAGATTGGCATCTTCTGCATGTTTGGATGTTCAATATATTTATAACACTGGACTCGCAAGCTCTAGCATGTTATACATGTAAGTTGCAATATCTCGCAGTAAGTCGTATGCATGTATAGCCATAATGCCAAGCCGCTATCGTGATCAGGCTGGATATATGCATGCCAAGCCGTTATCGTGATCAGGCTGGATATGTACATGCATTATATATGACTATCACTTTCTAATACAATGATGTGCAATCATGTGTACACTGGCATAATGCGTCATTTAGTGTGCGCATGCCGACCACGAAAGCACCCAATACTGTACACGAAAGTACCCAATACAGTTATGATCGTACAGCAAATCACGCGCCATTTGAAATACATAATGTGCGCTGTAATCCGATGATGTTATTTGTTGATAATCATCTGTAAAATCACACTATGAGTACTGTATATACATTCTTGATGTAAGTGCGATGCTGCGCGATGTAACTGCGATGTTCAGCATCTGTTATTATTGCTGGAAACAACAGCTCAGGCAGTGGGGACCCGCTGCCGACGGTGAAACAACGGATCACTAGACTCGTATAGAAGGACATAAATACTGAGGCTAGGTCACTAGCTGTACACCGAGAATGACACACTGGATATGACACCTGGCTGTACGAACTAGTCAGGCTGTCATTTCCAGCACACCACCTCATTTGAGGTGCACAGCTTGTGACAACACACCACCCTAGCTACTAGAGTTTACTGAAAGAAATGTAAGTTGTCAACTCTAGGAGCTAGCTAGGTCTCAAGATGTGGTTGAGTGCTAAAGCATAAATTACATGCTAAGATGTGAGTGAGCTGTGAGGAGCTACGAGAAAGAAATAACATGTCTCCGCCGACCAAAATTCTTCTTTTCCAGCTAGTGGCTGGCAACGTGACAAGAGGCTGCCGGTCTGCATGATGGATCTAAGCAACGAATACAAGAAAGTTCTGCCGGTCGATATAGCGTTTCAGTCCGTGGCACTGTGAAAAGGGAATCCGCCCATGAATGATGTGCCATAAAAAACAAACGCTGCTCGTAAGTGGCTAGAAACAGTAAATAAAAGCTGCTGAAATAAATCGGATCCCACCTACAGCAATTGGCTAGCGCCCATAGAAACGTGCCGCCGGTCAGTATAAAGAAAATCAACAATCATCGGAATAATACTCTTCCCCATCGTAGCTGACAAAATGCTCAACAAACTCCTCTCGCGCACCACCATACTCCTGAGCATCGTAGGCCCCTGCGTCCCAGGCGGCCCACTCCTCTGCGGTGTAATTACCATCATGCTCTTCTCCTTCAGCGAAAACTGCCTCCGGAAAATATTCGTTTTCGCATTCCTCTGGTGTGGGCTCTGAGATCGGCTCCACAAAAGAATCATCGCCAACAACCAAATAATTCCGCGGTAAAAAGTCCTCCCCAAGTGGGGGCTCCAAAACTCCGCCATAAGATTCGCGCTGGAAACCTGTGTCCAGCTCAGAACCTTGTTCCAATCGAGAGTCAGAAAATAACGGTAGAGCCAAGTGGCTAGAATCCCTCTCTTCTTCTTCTTCCAAACTGTCTTCAGAATCATCGAAATACCCAACAGCGTACTCCGATTCATCTTCTTCCTCACTGTCCCCAAAATCATCAAACTGTCGCTGCCCAGAGCCCATATAGCCAGATGTAAAATGATGATGGTGATAATGAACTTCTGTGCGAACAGGAGGGGCCTGTCGCACAGTGTCGCTCGCCCTAGGGTTAGGGGAGGGTAAAGTAGTAGTCACTTGTGAGGAAACAGATCGGACACTCAAAATCGCGCGCCCATCTCCAACACCCTTTTCGACAGCGAAACATCTGAACTCTCAGAATCCACTGTTGTCTCAGACCCGCCGGTCAGAGCACCACCAACCATAGTGCTACCAGGAGAAACAACAACCTGCAAAGCAATCGGTGGAGAAACTGCCAGTGACTCTGTCAAAAGTTCTGAGCTCCGAAAATGTGAAAGAGCGCGTGCCATGGAGTGTAAAAGGGCTACAGTCCGCGCGCGGTTAAGAGATTCCAGGTGGAGTAATTTTCCATCAATAGTAGCTAAAAGAGCGCGAAGCTCCTCGCTCGAAGAAATCTGAGGTGAATCCATAAAAGAAATTGGATACGAAAGATGAATTCACTCAAGAAAAATCGTAGAGCACCACCTCGTCGTAAATCTCAAAGCCGAAACTAACTGCTTCCAGAAAATCGTAGAAACCCAATCTGAGCGCGCCACAAGGCGTGGACGCATCCTCTCGAAAGAGATAACGACAAATAATAAAAATTTCTACGCTAAAATCACAACACGCAAGCGTGAAGTGGGACCATAACCTGCTAGAAACAGCTCAACAGGCAGTGGGGACCCGAGAGCCGACGGAACAAACGGATCACTAGACTCGTATAGAAGGACATACATACTGAGTCTAGGTCACTAGCTTTGTGGCGCAGTGGAAGCGTGGTGGGTCCATAACCTGCTGGAAACAGCAGCTCGGGCAGTGGGGACCCGCTGCGGACGGTGAAACAACGGATCACTAGACTCGTATAGAAGGACATAAATACTGAGTCTAGGTCACTAGCTGTGCACCGAGAATGACACACTGGATATGACACCTGACTGTACGAACTAGTCAAGCTGTCATTTCCAGCAATTATCACAGTCGTACTATACGACTGTATGCTGCATTCATGTATACGAATATACTGTAGCTCGCGCGCCGAATTTCTCGTTACGATTGACAAGATGAAAGCGCCATTTTATGTGTGCATGACGATCATAATGCTGATGTGCAGTATAATTCTGTATAACAACCACACAATGAGACCGCGCACTGCTATCACGCATGCGCACATGCGCTATACTGCATCATTCATGCGTGCGCCTGCACTGTGTTTCTAGCGCCCACGTTCTCGTTGCGAATGACGAGCCCTACATTCTGGGAAAACCAGAAGACGCGTCTTCTGAACGTCTTCTGAATGTCTTCTGAACGTCTTCTGAACGTCTTCTGAGACGTCTTCTGGGTCCAGAAGACATCCAGAAGACGTCCAGAAGACGTCTTCGGCGCGTCTTCTAATGTCTACCATCTTCTGGTTTCCAGAAGACGTACAGAAGATCTTCCGGGAAGACATCCAGAAGTTATCTTCTGGACGTCTTCTGCATGTCTTCTGAATCCCGGAAGACATCTTCTTGATATCTTTTGGGCGTCTTCTGTACATCTTCCCCGAAGATCTTCTGGACGTCTTCTGAAACTCAGAAGATGGTAGACATTAGAAGACGCGTAGAAGACGTCTTCTGGATGTCTTCTAGATATCTTCTGGGACCCAGAAGACATCTTCCGGAATTCAGAAGATGTACAGAAGTCATGCAGAAGACGTTCAGAAGATATCTTCCGAATGCCTTCTGCATGTCTAATAAATTTCAACATTCGTGTACGCATTCGCGAGGAATATTTTTAGGCTGAAATAAGCTTGCAAGAAGGATGAGTGCAAACAAGATGTATGGCATTATACACTTCTCGCCATCCTTAACAAACATATTCTCAATGTTTGATACACGACAAGAGATGATTTATTTGTGTGGAAGGCTAAGATGCTTTGGAGACTAAAATTGCTTTAACAATATTACTTTTCAATCAAGAACCTAATCATAAGGAGGGCCACACATATTATTATCCTAACTAGCTAAGTGTCTAGAACTACTTCACATTCATGTTCTAAACAACTAGTCTAATTACCTAGAAACGATGTTCATCTAACATGCACACATGGCATAGGTCTTGGACCACGCAAAAACATGGGTTTTCCACTCGCTCGTTTTCAACCGATCTGAAAAACAACGCACACCAAAATACAAACACTTAGTAGAGTGAAAACACACAATGAATACAAGCACAAATTCCTAGGAAGGGTAAGGTAAGTACCTTTACTCTTCTAGTTGTGGGCGATGGGCTGAAAATGCGCTTTTCCCACTTGCTCATTTTCAGCCAATCTGAAAAACAAAGCGCAACTCAAAACCAAAGGTTAGTAAAGCGGAAAAACACAACGCATAAAGGCAGTATTTTTTAGGTGTGACACTAGGGGATGATAGAGCAAATACCTTTACTTGTGGTGTTGAGGTTGGGCTGAAAATTTACCTTTTTGACTAGGTCATTTTCAGCCGATCTGAAAAACAAAGCGCAACGCAAAACCAAAGGTTAGTAAAGCGCAAAAATAGTACGAGACGAAATACAAGATTACCGAAGGAAAACAAAAAGGCCTAGTGGTGTGAGTTTGAATCGAACCAACATCATCTCGTCCAAAGGACGAGCGAGAACACATGTCTCGTTCACACCTCAATTAGACGCTAAGCACGCCGAAGTGCGCGTAAAAAAACCAAGGCACGAAAAGCACCCGCAATCACTATTGAAGTATTGCGTTGTGCAACGTTTTTCTGTTAGACGAACTATTTTAAAAGGACCACTTCACCCAGCAGCAGTCCGCGGAAAACGAGGCTGCGGTGGAATTGAGTTGGATGCAGGTAGGTGTAAAAGTGGTAGATGCAAATTTCACTTCAACGTTAAATAAAATTCAAACTCGAACGGTCATGTCGATGTGCGGTGCGGTGCTCGTGCTCACTCCCCTGCGCTGGGCCTGACGATGCGATGCGATGCGATGCGATGCTAATGCTAGCTGGCGATGACGCCTGACCACGACCGCGACCACACGCCAGCGCCACACCAGGGCAGCGCAGCGCTGGCAGATTTTCCGGGTTTGCTATCCGCGGTATCGTGCAGTCATCACGTCTCACGCGACTCACTGCGCGCGTGATCGACTGTTCGACCGTTGCTAGGAGGGATGGTGCTCTAAAACAAGAGCAGTTTCTTCTACCAAATTCGTCGGCCGTTTTAACTTAGTAACTTGGTACGTTTGCCCCTCTCCCGAACAAACCACTTGTTTTTTTGCACTTCTACCTACACCACACAATTATGCCCAATATTGTGCACCTTATATGTTTTTTTTTGTTTTTTCGCGATTTTTAAAGCTTTAAAACAAAAACAAAAAAAAAAACAAAAAAAAACATACGGAAGACACCCCAGATATTTTCTGTGCATCTTGTTACCCTCCAGAGATGTCTTTGAGGAAGACATGTCTTCTGGAAATCTGCAACTTGTAGAAGTTCCACCGAACGTCTTAACACCCCTCTTAGGGGCGTCTTCCTCATTTTTTTGACGATCTTCTACGCGTCTTCTAATGTCTACCTAGCCGCTAGGTAGACATTAGAAGACGCGTAGAAGATCGTCAAAAAAAGGCTAGGTAGACATTAGAAGACGCGTAGAAGATCGTCAAAAAAATGAGGAAGACGCCCCGAAGAGGGGTGTTAAGACGTTCACGGGAACTTCTACAAGTTGCAAATTTCCAGAAGACATGTCTTCCTCAAAGACATCTCTAAGACAACCGGAAGATGTACAGAAGATATCTGGGGTATCTTCCGCAAACACAGTCAAGAAGACGTCCGGAAGATGTCAAAAAATGTCTTCCGCGTGTCTTCTGTGTGTCTTCCGCGCGTCTTCCGCGCGTCTTCCGCGCGTCTTTCGCACCTCTTCTGGGTTCAGGAAGACATATATTCCCCGAAGATGTCTGGAAGATGTACAGAAGGTATCTGGGGTATCTTCTGCAAGCACAGTCAAGAAGACGTCCGGAAGATGTCGGGAAATGTCTTCCACGTGTCTTCCGGGTGACTTCTGAACGTCTTCTGAGTGTTTGTCTTCAGGATGCCCTCCGCACTACCTTGGCCAAGTGTCCTTTGTATAGGAGATAGAATGGCAAGTAAACGTGCCGCGCATCTCCAAAAGGGGGAAGTGCCCCCAAAGACCAAAATGTCGTCCTTCAAACGAGCGATGCTCACTAAACCCCCCCCCGAATCCGCGGCGGAGGGCTTCCGTCAATCCAAGCCGGAGGTCTTGAAGGGGAAGATGGCAGCGGTGCACGATTGGTTGTCTACGGTGTCGCCATCCCGCGAGCTGGATCATGAGATGACGGCATGGCTCGGGGAATCCGTCTACATTCAAGAGCATTCCCCTGCAACAAGGTGCTTGCTTGTCTCCATAACCCACATGCATCTATCATGCACATTTATGCAGTTTGGAATGCATACAACCGAAGATGTGTGGAGCATCTTCTGCGCTACTTCCGGACGTCTTCCACGTGTCTTCTATGAATTCACCATCACAATGTTTTCGCAGGGCTGAAGATCATGAGGACGTGGTTCGTATTTGCGTGCCGCGTCAAAGCAACCGGCCACCTTTCGGCTTAGCCGAGCCCACTAATGTGCATTTCTCGGTTCAAGAGTTTTTTTGGCTATGTGCAAGCAATTTCAGACTTGCATGAACCGGGCTTTAAGGAGCATACGTGGGAGGACATTTTCTCCTATCCATTGGACTTGGCCGATGATCCGGGCACGGTGCACTTTCGACAACATAAGTGGCTGCTTGAGCCTCCCATTGGCGACAACCTCCAAGGAATGGTGTTGAAGATACGGGATGCAATCGCATCGGGCGAACCATATCATCGTCCTCCGGAGCTTGTGAGTGATGGGGATAGGCGGATGAATCCGCAAAGGCTTTCACCTTCACCTCCGGCCCCGATGGATGAAGTTGTGGACATGACCTATACCGAAGTCCATGAGTGAGCCCGAGGACCCTCCCCCGGAGATGCCAACACGAAGGTGCGAACCGGTTGCCACGGCATGCCCGTATCTCCATGAAAGATGTATGCCTGCACGCTCCATCGGAAGTCGTTCCGAAGACGTTCCGAGCGTCTTCTGCGCATCTTCCGGGCGCATGGACTTCGGTAAATCTAACGGAGAGCAAAATGACAATAGCAGAATCTGAAATCAAGCATTACAAAACTGAAATCTGAAATCCACCGTAGAGCAAAATCAGCCAAAACTGAAAATCGGAAATCTAATGTGGAGCAAAATGACACATATAAAAATCTGAAATTGGTTTGTAAAATCTGAAATCAAGCATTCAAAAAACTGAAACCTGAAATCTAACGTAGAGCAAAATCAGCCAAAATTGAAATTTGGAAAATCTAACATAGAGCAAAATGACAAATGCAAAAGTCTGAAATGGAGCATTCCAAAAACTGAAAACTGACATCCAACATAGAGCCAAATTAGCAAAAATTGAAAATCGGAAATCTAACGTAGAGCAAAATGACAAATGTAAAAAATCTGAAATCAAGCATTCCAAAAACTGAAATCAGAAAACTAACGTAGATCAAAATTAGTTGAGATTGAAATTTTGGAAATCTAACGTAGAGCAAAATGACATATGTAAAATTGCACTTTCGCATTTTCCCTTCAATTTCAACAAATGCAACAATCTTGATTATTGCTAATTAATTACAAATGGTCATCACAAATCACAATGGTCAAATGGGGGCAAGGCCATAAGAAGATGTTGCGTCCGAACGGCACGAACACCGGACCGAAGACGCTCAAGTGTCACGAAGGCGTTGAAAATGCTACAAGCGGGCATCATGAGCGTGCTAGCGTCTTGGGATAGAGACGAGGGCTACTCGAAAAACATGCTTGAAGACTTGATCGGGCAGTTGACGGTCATAACGAGAGAGCTCACTTCGGAGCTTGTAGACTGTAAGGTACGGAAGACATCTGGAAGACATCCCGAATACGTTCCGAGTACATTCCAAGCGTCTTCCTTAATTACCTTTTATTTGGTGATTTTGCAGGATGTTCCTAAGCTTCAAAATCTGGTGGATGAGTTCTTCAAGTCACTCGAGCGCGATGGCTCACCTGACTGGCTGGTCATCAACACGCATTTGCTTTCCCACTTCCCCGACCAACTCCTCATGTATGGTCCAATACGGGGGACATGGATGTACGTGTTCGAATCATTCAACGGGAAGATTCGAAGGTGGGTGAAGAACAATGCATATCCGGTTCAGAGTGTTATGCAAGGCTTCGGGCGGTACCGGATGGTACATGTGGTGCGAGGGTTAATCTTGGTACTTCGTCGCCGGCGGGAGGCAACCACCAATCCCACCCGGCCACCCGTGCTCCGGTTCTTGACCACCGCACCGTTGAGGGCGCCGAACACCGTGGTTTTGGGAACACAAGGCAAGCGCCATGTACTCTCCCGCGCTGAAACGAAAGCGCTGGAGCTGTGGATGCATGGCAACGTGCCCCAATACCGCAAGTTGAAGGCAAAATTCGACGACTACGTCACCTACCGCAAGAGGTAAGTAAGAAATGAAACCCATAAGGTGCCTGGAAGACGTTTCATATATCTTCTAGGCATCTTCCACACGTCTTTGGTAAATACATGTCCTGACATTGTGCACGTATACATTCGCAGGGAAAACCATATGGTTCGGAGACGTATTGGCGCACATGCCGGAGGGTCTCGCCTGATGGATGTGCCGTTGCATATGCACGGTAGCGACCCCAAGGTCTGGCTGGGGAGCCCATTCACGGAGAATGAAGCGGCACTCGTCGAAGGGCCTCCTCGCGTGTGTCAATCTTTCGGCTCGGTCGTGGTTCGAGGAGTTTGCTATCGCACGGCAACTCAGGACAAGACGAAGAAAACTTGTCAACGTTACTTCCGAGCCTTTTTCTCTGGAGAAACATCAAAGGCCCGAGGAAATCGAGACTGACCGGTGCGTCCGTGCATTACGTTTTGGTGAATGTGCGCAGAATATGTACCGAATGTCTGCTGCGTGTCTTCTCGACGTCTTCGGGGATTCTTACTATAGAGTATTGTGGCTCCAACTCGCAGGTACGCCATGGTAGATAGCATCTACAAGGTCGACTTGGCCGCGAAAGAGTACATTCTTGTGAAGGGAAAGTGGTTCCCCGAATTCAACCAAGCGACGACAAAACGGTTTGCCAAGCTAAACTCGAAGTACGGGCCGGACAATACCGCAAAGGTGGTGTACACATACGACCCGGATGATCCCGAGACACCTTGGGACACTACTGATCCATTTATCCTGGCGGCTCAAATTGAGCACCAAGTTGTAATCAAGAAACATCTGTGATGAAGACGGCGGTGGTATTTGATTTAAAGGCTGACTTTTTCGAGTGCATCGACGATGATGGTTCACGACCGAAAGGTGCAAGACGCAAGCAAGAGGCGATCATGATAATACGCCGGGCATCGTACTTAGTGGTTTGTATGTTGAATAGATGCAATCGTACATGTATGTGTAGATAGACCTATCAATTAACTTAGCCGTATATTATGTATCATAGCAACAGAGCATGATGACAACCCTGAAGTTGTTAGGAAGATACCTGGAATGTCTTCCGCATGTCTTCCGTGCGCCTTCTGAATGTCTTCTGTGATTACGCGACTAATGTACGTGTGGTATGAAGTAGCTATGTGGCCAAATTGCATAATCATCACATATGTGTCGATAACACATGTCAGAATGTATTCTGGCCCAGAAGACATTCGGAACATCTTCCGGGTATCTTCGGGGAAGACTGCCCTTTGCATATCTTCCGGGAAGATGTCTTCCGAAATCCGGAAGACATTCCGCACATCTTCGGCACGTCTTCCCCAAAGAGTGTCTTCTGGTTTCCAGAAGACGTTCCCGTCAGAAGACGTCTTCTGGAAACCAGAAGACATCATTTCTACGAAGACGTCTATAAGACGTTCAGAAGACGTCTTCTAGACGTCTTCTGATTTTCCCAGAATGTAGGGGGAAGCTTTTCAGACGCGCGGGGATGCGTATTGAGGAGGTCATCCCCACACATGACTCTCAGGGGAATCCCACCCAACTGTTTAAGGGAACAGATGGAGTGCTGCAGGACCTCCCATGGCCGATGCTGGTGGTGTATGCTCCACCCTCGAGGTCAAGACCGCAGAGGATTCGACACCAGCGAGTGCCCCCGCCAATTGTTGATGCAGGCAAGGCGTCGAAGATGCGGGACGCGCAGGGCACAGTTTCTGGAGGAGATTTCCTTGAGGCCCTGCGGGACGAGTACGGCCGAGACGGGCCCCTTCGTACTCTGCGGGAGCAAGTACAGTCAGCTCCCCATCACAGCACGAAGCACTTCTGCATTGTTGGCGAAGTGCTGTGGCGGGTAGCTGCGGGGCACTACCAGCTGGTCCTGGGTGAGGACTCACCCCTCCGGGAGATTGTGTTCCGCGAAGCCCACGACTCCCTGGCAGCGGGTCACACAGGGCGCGACAAGACACTTGAAAGGGTTCTTCGTCGATTCTGGTGGAAGAACGCCTCGGATGATGTGGGGGCGTGGGTGGCGTCCTGCCCCACTTGCCAGGCTGTGAAACCCCGATCGTCATACCCTGATGGACTGCTTAACCCGCATTCGATCCCGTCGTGAAACTGGCAGGACGTGGGTGTGGACTTTGTCACCGGTCTACCTTTGACCGAGCAAGGGAACGACGTGTTCGTCGCCTTCACCTGTAAGCTCTCGAAGATGGTCCACGTGGTCCCCATTAACTTCGGGGACAGCTCAGCAGTCACTATTGCTCGCATCTACTTCGACACCGTGTGGAGGCAGCATGGCGCGCCTATGAAAATTGTCAGCGACCGGCACCCACGCTTCCAAGACGCGTTCTGGAAAGAGCTGATGCGGTTGATGGGGGTCAAGGTGGCAATGACCACCCCTTACAACCCCCGATCTGATGGTCAAGCGGAGCACACCAACCGGGTCGTGGAGGATATGCTTCGCTCCTTCGTCGATGATAGTCCGGAGGACTGGGACCTGTACGCCACCAACGTCGAGTTTGCTATCAACGACTCGCGCAGTGACGTAACCGGTTTCACCCCCTTCGAGTTGTGCTATGGTGTGTCACCCATGTCACAGCTTGACATGTTTCTAGAAGCTGCCCAGTCTACCGATGGGCGACGCAAAGGAGGGGTGGGGACTGCACATGAATGGGCGTTTCGTTTTTCGTCGCAGCTGCGGGACGCGCGGGGTAGACTGGAGTTGGCACAGCAGCGGCAGCGAGATCTCTTCGATCAGTGCCATGGGCAGCGGGAGTATGCGATGGGGGACCTCGTCTGGGTAGAAGCCAAGCACCTCACGGAGAAGCTCATGGACAGGTCCCTTTGCAGGATGCTCAGCAAGCGCTGGCATGGGCCGTTGGCGGTAAGGGAGCGGTTCTACAGTGACATGCAGGCGGGTCTTCCGGAGGCAGACCGAGGTGCTCCGGTGGCTTATCGACTGCAGCTCCCCCCACGCTGGCGTATACATGATGTGTTCGCACAACATCGACTGAAGCCATACGAGGGAGGGGCAGATGCGTTCGCGTCACGCCGACAGCCAGCAATCCCAGAGGCGGTGATAGTTGATGGACACCGCGAGGCCCATGTGGATCGCATTCTGGCTCGACGAGTTCGCATCTCCCGAGGAAAGGAGATTGTGGAATGGAAGGTACGCTGGACGGGCTACTCAAAGGCCCACGATTCGTGGAGGACTCGAGACAAGCTGGAGCGTGGAGCACCTCTGCAGCAGCTTAAGAACTTTGAGACCGAACGTCTGGCCATGGAGGGCCAGGTACGTGACGCTGCATTACGTCGTCGAGAGCAACGCCGTGATACACCCAGTTCTGCTGCGGTGGCGTCAGGTGCCTCTTTAGCATACCTGTTGGTGAGACCCTGGGAGGAGGAATTTGAGAACCCCACCGACGAATGCCTTCCTTGGGAACAACGTGGAATGACGAGAGAGGGCGAGGTCACCTATGTCACTACCCTCGCTGCACTTGATACTCGGCCAGTACGGATATTGGTATTGTTCAGTGGAACAGGCTCCGTGGAAAGGAGTTTGCCCGCTGCTTCCCAGCCTCGAGATCGGTAACTCTGGACGCTGACCCGCTTTGGCGGCCGACTCACGTGACGGCCATTGAGAGCTGGGATTATTGGAGGTATCCCCCAGGGTACTTCGACGTGGTATGGGCAAGCCCCTCTTGTACCCAGTACAGTCAGGCCCGCACCACTGGAGGTCCGCCCGATTTCGTTACAGCGGACGCGTGCGTACAACGCACCCTAGACATCATCGAGTATCTCCGTCCTCAACACTGGTTTGTGGAGAACCCGATGGGCCGTTACCCTGACGCCCTGCGTTTCAGGCCAGTAATGAGCCATTTACCGGCGCCCCTCACTTGCACCTACTGCATGTCAAGGTAAGGTTTGCGCGGAGTCCAAAAATGCAAAAACTTTTCAAAATCTAGATTTTGAGATACGAGCGATTTAAGTTTGCGCTTAAGTATGGTTAAGTATGGGGGGTGACCGAGCGGTATCGACCATAACTTTTCATTAACGTGGTCAATTTGATACCTGAAGTGCGCAATATGTACAGGGTGCTCTGGGCAACCTATTTATTAAATAAAAGATTTTTGAAAAGTTTTTGCATTTTTGGACTCCGCGCAAATGATATAACTCTTGCTGTCCGGGTTTATGTTAAATAGTATATCTGAATATATGATATGATTCCTCAAGATAATAGAGGATAATAGTCTACTCCTGGGAATTCCCCTGGGACAGAAGAAGTACGTGAAGAAAGATTGGCGCCCTCAGCCTAACTCTCACTTCGTCAGGATTGACACAAGGTTAGTACCGCGACTCACCTCAACTATCCAGAGCGCGTAATCTTCAAGCTCGCGTTCCCTCGTGAAGCACGCCAAGTAATTCTCCACGTTTGCGGTCTTCCCTTTAATCTCAGCTGCAAGGGAGTCAAATTGCAGCTTGGCGAGAGCGGGATGTCTCCTTCTTCCCTGGTCGTCTGCAATGAAGCTCTTCACTCGCGCTGCTGTATCTTGCGCCTTCACCAAAGTTGCTTGACTCGCCAAAGACATATCTGCGTTCAATTCCCCTTTCCCTCTGAGCTTACAGACAGATGGCGCGTTTTCTTGTTCAAAATCTGCAAAGGAACAATGAAAGAGGATTTATCCTTTTAACCAGGTGTCAGTATTTATCCGCCCCCTTGAGCACAATTAAGTGCTCAAGTAAATGGGGCGGCGCGATTGGTAGTGGCTCTTTGTCGCCTTCACTGCCCTACGGATCACTAGGATGCATAGGACTACAGGTTTTTAGAAAGAAAGGGGCAAGAGAAGCAAATAAAATATGCACCAACACCTGTGCTTAGTAACTCCGACTCAGTAAAGTATTTAAGCAACAATACCGATTCCGATAATACCCCTGTGATCTTAGTATTGCATCCGAGATGCTTTCCATACATTTACTGTAAGTGTCTGCTTACACCGGAGCGAGCCTTGTCTAGCCTCACACCCGAACAAATGCAGTTGTAGTGGAGTTTCCTTGCAGTAGCTAGCAAGTCAGGAAGTACGAAGAAGCCTACTGTATAAACGGATCATAATTTCTTTTTGAAATAGCAATGTAAAGATATAAACAGATTGTAAAGATATATAAATAGATGCGGTTTTTTGAAAAAAAAATGCCCTCACTTTTTGACCCACTACCGACCTGGTCCTGAAAAAGATGGAGGGGGGGTAGAAGGGGGGACGGGGTTGGTTTTTTTAAACGAGTAATGTAAAGATATAATAGGACATTGATTATGAATTTTGGGGGCTTGTAAATTGGGGGAGGGGGGAGGGGCTTTAGGCCTTAGGTCCCAGAGGTGGGGTGGGGGAAGCCAGCTTGAATACGAATGTCAAAGTTGACCAAACTTCACTATACCATGTGCGGAATGTATTCTTCATGCATACATTCTTCGAAAAATTTAGCACGGTTTTGCCCCATTTTGTTTTGGGGTTATTCATGGCAGCAGGCTTTTCCCCAGGCGTTTAAGTCTTTCAGAGTTTGCAGAATTAAGCGTGGAAGGCGAGCTTAAGTATTAGTAAGAGGTGAAGAAACGGAATATTCACAAAAATGAGAGTAAAAGATGAGAGTGAGAGTAAAGTGAGAATGGATGTTTTTATGTTGGTTTGGGCATCTTAAGGTGTCATTTGGGACAGAACCAACGGTTAAAACGAAATACGCATAAAAAAATCATGTTTTATGACTTCTTTGCCTATTTTCACAGCAAACCCTAACCCAACCGCCTGGTCATAAGCCTAGAAAGTGGTCATCCACCTTACCTGAGCTTTCCCATTTCACTTTTTTCATGAATATGGCATACTTTGTATATTATCCTGATGAATTATTGCATATGTCAGCAGATATATCATGTTTTGGTCATATTCATTGAATTACTCTAAATCACCTAGTACGCGGGACTCCGTAAGCCACAAATCCCTTCAAAAAATGTGCAAAACGGAGGGAAATCGCCATGGTGATTAGTGGGGGTACTTATATATCATATTTATGTGCTAGTTCCACGAAAAAACCTCGAAAAATGATACCCCAAAAAATGAGAGTAAAGTGAGAGTAAACCCACTCTCATTTTCGCGAATATTCCGTTAAGATGTAAGCTGAAGAGGAGACTAACTCTTGACATTCGTATACCATTGTCAAGCCTGGAAGCTAGGTCTGCACCCTTGACACGCGTGTGGCAATCGTATACGATTGTCAACCCTCAGTTGTAGTTAAGGGTCGACCCGTCCTAGGAAATAATGTACATAAAAAACCGGTTACCACGTTTTCGCGTTTTATTTTCCACGTTCGCTCACAAGCAACCTACAGCTCCCACCTTCAGCTCAGGTGAGACCTCCACATGCAACGGTTGGTTTCGCAACCTCGTTGACTATGTCGCTGATGGCAACGACTTGATCGCGTATACGAACGGCCTTGTTCTGCGAATTATGTTCTATGTATCTGTATTATTCTGGTCCATCCCATCGGTCCATCCTAGGAATCTGTCTTTGGGAGGCGGGGGGGGAGTGGGGGGCAACTGTGTATGACGTTGACAGGGCGTCACGTGTTAAGTATGGAAAAAGTTATCGCGTTACATCCTTACGTGTGGGCTTAAGTATGACCCTAATCCTGCGTCCATTTTGGTTTTTTGCGCAACTTGGGTGGGCCGGGCGGCCGGGCGGCCGGCCCATTACGCCATTAGAAATCCCCCAGACCTTGTGTTGGCAGACGCGTGCGTGCAACGCACGCTGGATATCATCGAGTACCTGAAGCCCAAACACTAGTTTCTGGAAAACCCTACATGACGTTACCCAAACGCCTTGCGACTGCGACCGGTAGTCATCCAGTTACCCCCACCCTTGTTTTGTACTTACTGCAAGTATGGTGAACACTATCGGAAGCCAACTTGCATTTGGACGGACTCACCGCCACCGCAGCCATTATTGGAGTGCACATTAGAGAACCCCTGTGCATGCAAGTGGGCCACTGGCGGACACCCTGAGACCGCACAGCCGGGGCCCCACCCGTCAAAACCAGGCGCGGGTATATCACACGCGCTGTATCCCATGCCGGGTCCATTGCTCTACCATATGTTCCATCATCTGAAGTTCAGCGAGTGTGGCGAGATCGACATGAAGGCCCACCCTGGTGAGAACTTGCTGCTCGAGTAAAACGGGTGGACAGTGCCCGACCGCGACAGCGGTAGGAGGCGCAATCAACGGCCCGCGACATCGAAGTGGCCACGCAGATGACCTCTGCTCAGATGAGAGGGCACGGACCCAAGAACCGAAAAGGAAACGAGCCTTGTCCATTCAAGCCTAGTGCCCATGCTGATTCCTGTGCAATAGTTGATTCCATTGCCGATACAAATGTGAAGTGCGTGCATCAGGGGATAGCCACCCCTTAAGGAGGGGAGAGTTGTACCCGGAGGTACATACGAAACGAGAGAGATCCGTGAATCGAACCGTATCGAGAGAATCATAAGTGAACGACTGTGTCATCGGGACATTGGGGAAGTAACTCAGTATGACCGAAATGCTAGATCGAGATTGTTCACGTTCGGTTAGGGAAGATCACGTAGGCCGAACGTCTACTTATTCAGGAACGATCGTGAGAGACGGCATTATTGAAAAGACAAGAAATAGCAACAACCTAGTTAACGAACATAGATGTCGGTATACGACACCTAGAGATATATTGAAAGTTTTACGATATACATATGTTTGCCACAAGTGTATTCGAAGCTACTGGAGTGCCCGGTACAACAGAAACAATCTGTTGGATCTAACACAACAAACTGATGCCGGTAATGTAACCGGCTTCCGACATCAGCATGCCATTTTTCGGTCATGATTCCATGTTTGCATATTATCTCGTAACAGGCTTAGTTTCCCCGACCGAGTTGATTGGTGCTAGTTTCAACGCTGTGACTGTGCCAAAAGAAGTATCCGGTTGTATTCACCCGCTGTAAATGTCACCAACTGAACACCCTAAAGTGGAGCCGAGATAACGGCCGGATATTTGTTTGTTAAAAAAATGTTTATTTATGTACACTGATTATAACATGCGCTGCATATCCGTAAGATCCTTGTGATGCAACACCCTCATTTCCACATCCCACTCTCTCGCCCTCACCTTCGTCCATAGTACTGGGAACACGGGAGGAACATTATTGGGCAAATTCATTTGTATGGCCAATAAAGGTGGTAAACAATGTGCGACTATATGGTCTTATGTCACATACAGCTCGTGGTTTCTCTTGTCTCATCTTGTGATGCGCCCAGCGCTGAATAGCTCAGCGGGGACCAGCTTCTGAAATCTCTTCAACGTCATATTCAGGTTGGATGCCAACACTGTGGGAGGGCTGAATTGGAGCAAGGGGAAAAGCTCGAAAGTCTCAAGATTTCCAGTATTCCACGCTAGCAGCACCTCGCAGTGGTTTGCTGAAGCACACTCGTAGCTGTGCGGGAATCCGACGGGAGCCCAGCCGAGGTCGCCAGCACCGAGATTCAGCTCCTGGGAATTCCCGCCGAACGACACCACGGTGACGTGGAGGCTACCAGTAACCACGTATTGGAACTCACCTGCGTTCGCGTGCCAGTGTGCGCTCCTCACCGCACCTGGCTGCATCACGTCCCACTCGCCGGATAGGTCTGCGGCAAACGTGAACGACTCCTGAAAGAGTTGCTGCACCACATTCCCACTGTAGTTCTGCTTTGGCTGCATCTTTAGGAAGGGCCAGATCGGATTGTGAGCGGACTGCGCTGAGCTCTCGATTGGCCAAACTTCGTCTGGCACGGGTCCCATGGAAAGAAGGATCGGATCGTTATCTCCGGCGACAGACATCAATTGACGCTGTTGAGCGGCTGCGCTCGCGGCATCGCTAAAGCCGAAGCTGGTCGCCCCCTGACTAGGCGGGAAGCGGGTGAGCAGCTGCGAGAGGCCGAAATCGTTTGAAGGTACCCACTCTGGCGAGTTGAATACAAGCACTGCGCGGCAACCTGGTTTTCCAGCTTGGATGGCGTGTGCCCAGTTTCTAGGAAAGTACCACACATCGCCGAAATTGAGAACCCCGTTGGCTACCTTCCCTGAGGGATCAAGCATAGTTGCGAAGCAACGACCAGATAGCACGAAGGCCCACTCGGAGGCGTCCGGGTGCCAGTGCAGCTCGCGGATGTTTCCCGCGATGCCTTCGTAAAGCGCGAAGTTCATCTCCGCTGCAAAGAACAAATACATCACAGGTAAGCAGGGGAGCGGAGAGCAACAGCAACCGCCACGTGGGACAGTCTTGCAAAGACTCAGCGCATTGACGTGTAAGGCATGCAGGTACAGTATGAAGTTTTTTCAAAGCTACGAAACTTTCTATAGATTAAAGGCAGGCGAACATACTCAGCGCTGACAGTGAGTAGCAACTAAACGCGCGCAGCCATACGAACCGTTGAACAGCGGATTTGGCGCGTCTCCAGACGACCAAAGGAAAGTGAGCGATCCTCCGCGACGGTCAGCGTGGGCCGGATACGTCGACAAAGGGATCCCAAAAACATCATTGATGGGTTTGGAGCTGTGCACGTTGCTGAGGTGGGTGCTATCGTCCGCGAACTGCTTGCGAGTGTCGGCACCTGAGCTGACAAGGAAGGTCAGCAGCAGCAGTACCAGCACAGCGTTCGGGAGGCCCTTGCTTGCGAACACATTCGGAGCACGCATAATACTATCTATGACTGCAAGCACGGGCTCGAAGGGGTTTGCGTATTTTCTGACGAACGCTGGGCTGTTGGCATGCTTCCCGTTCTTCCAGACCTCTGATCTTTATCGTCTTGGCATCAAGTAAATTACCTTACTTACCTTACCTTAGTCAATCAGCAGCAGCAGCAGCAGCAGCAGCAGCAGCAGCAGCAGCAGCAGCAAAGCTCGAATCCCAACGGGCGACGCAGTCGAATTTTCGATCTCACGATCGCCAGACGCCAATGATGACAGTGCCACTGCAGTCGCGTACATTTATCGCGACGCCACCCACGCGTTATGGCATGGCATGCTGGGAAGCAAAAAGCAAAGCACTGTCGCGCACATGATCCTGCGGTCAGATAGTGTAATAGCGAAAATAATTTAAACATCGCATGGCCGACGCGATGTTCGAAAATCAGATAGATTCGCTTTTACATTGCATAGCAGACGCGAGGATCGAGAAATGTCAAATCATTAATGGAATGGCAAATTCGATGTTCATGTTCGGATCTCTCGAGTGCGCCGCGTCGGCAAGATAAATAATCCCATCGACCGTCAGATGCGCCTAGTGGAGATCTTAATTTAAGATCGACCGGGCCTAGTACCTTACCTTACCTTAGTCAATCAGCAGCAGCAGCAGCAGCAGCAGCAGCAGCAGCAGCAGCAGCAGCAAAGCTCGAATCCCAACGGGCGACGCAGTCGAATTTTCGATCTCACGATCACCAGACGCCAACGATGACAGTGCCACTGCAGTCGCGTACATATATCGCGACGCCACCCACGCGTTATGGCATGGCATGCTGGGAAGCAAAAAGCAAAGCACTGTCGCGCACATGATCCTACGGCCAGATAGTGTAATGGCGAAAATGATTTAAACATCGCATGGCCGACGCGATGTTCGGAAATCAGATAGATTGAAGATTCAATTTTACATTGCATAGCAGACGCGAGGATCGAGAAATGTCAAATCATTAATGGACTGGCAGACTCGATGTTCATGTTCGGATCTCTCGTGTGCGCCACGTCAGCAAGATAAATAATCCCATCGACCGTCAGATGCGCCTAGTGGAGATCTTAATTTAAGATCGACCGGGCCTAGTACTGTAGCGTCACAGTTGTAACTTGTAGGTGACCAACTAAAGTTGAGCCGTCCAAACTTTTTAGATCGGAAACATCGGAGGGTCGGAAGAGATTTCTGGGGAGCGACAAAGGAATGCATCGTATTTTCATCTCTGGAATCTCAGCAAAATGGTTCATATCATCCCCCTCAAGGATGCGCTTTAGGTTTTTGGCGTTGGCGGTGGCGTGGCGCGCAGTTTTTGTCAGCGTGGTGGCGCGCCACGCGCTGGCGTGGCGCCTGAATTTTTGGGGTGCCGCCAACGCTAGCGTGGCGCCTGGGTTAAATTGGGGCACCAGCGCGCCGGCGCCCTTGGCGAGATAGAGGGGTCGTGGGGAGAGTTTGGAGGGAGGGGCAGCCCCCCTCCCGTCCGTAATCGACCCCCTTCTACCCTGAAAATGCCTTCGTTGATGTCTCGTGGGGCGTGACATGGCGTGACAAGCGAAGGGTGGCCCGTTGCGATGGCGATGGCGTGGGGCTGGCGTGGCGAACGAGCCAGCGCCGCTGGCGGAGCGCCTCGATTTCGATGGAGCGATGGCGCGCCGCGGCGGCAGCGCGCCGCGTGCATTTTTCCTGGCCCGCCAGCGCAGCGCTGGTGGGGCGTGTGGGCTCTCAAAAGGGGTCAGGCGCGCCAGACTATGGCGCGCCGGCGCGTCCAAAGCGCATCCTTGATCCCCCTGAACTTCCAGGATAGCTCTGCAGAAGTGATCGCTCGAATCTACTTCTGGAGGCTGGACGCGACGGTGCCCCCCGCCCGCATGAAGATTGTCTCCGACCGAGACCCACGCTTTCAGGACGCCATGTGGAAGGAGCATAATTGCTGGAATTGGCACTGCGACATGTTCGTACTGTCAAGTGTCATTTCCGGTATGTCATCTTCGGTGACTCTGCTTGTGTCAGTCTGACTATTTATTCCCGTATGTTATCAATTATTGAGTTCGTTCTATCTCGCCGGGAGCGTTCTCCCCGTGGGTGCTGTACTGTTTCCAACAGGTTTTGGTCCCACTTTACGCTTGCGTATTGTGATTTTTAGCGTAAATTTTATTTCGTATTCGCTCTATCTTTATTTTGAGCTCAGCCACCTTTATCGCGGCCTACGGAATCTGGATTTCGCTTTGGCTTGGACGGTCCGGCAGTTACGGGTAATTACGGCAGAGTGGTTTCGGCATTTTATTCGCGCGTTCGCTTGCTTTGACGGATCTTTTTTCCGTGATGGATCTCGCAGATGTTTTGCCCGATGAGGAGCTTCGAGCTCTTTTGTTTTCTTGCGATGAGAGATTGGACAAAGTGGAGTTCCTCAAACGCGCTCAGTTGATTTCCTTGTGCCAAGCCCAAGCTAGAGCGCTCGCTCATTTTCGTAGTGCTTCTCAGATTTTACCGCAGCCTCCAGCATCTTTCGAGCCGATTATTTTGAATCTCATTGTTTCAGGGGACGCAGCAGTTGGTGGTGCTGCGTCCGATTCTTCTTTGATTCCGGCCGTAGCTTTCTGTGAGAAGGGCGTTGGCAATGGATCCGCGATTTTGGACACCCGATCTGTTTCGTCACAGATAACGACCACGAGACCCGCGACTGGCTCCTCCAGTACGCGCAGGCTCACACGACAGGCTCCTCCTGTTTGTGTGGAGCGTCATTACTTTCATTCCGTGGGTTCTGCTTCTGGTTCCATCGACACGTCTGTACAGCCAGACATTCACGCCGTGTTTGAGAGTGGTGAGAGCGAGGACGAATCGGAGTACCCTCCCGGGTATTACGATGAGTCTGACGACGATTGTGAGGAGTTTGATGGCCACTTGGCCTCTCCGCAATTTTGCCCTTCACAGTTGGCACAGGCTCCTGCCTTGGGCACAGGTTCCCAAGGGGAGTCTCATGGCGGTGTTTTGGACGTTGCAGCAGCCGATTTTTCCCGCCAGCATTTATTTCAACTGGAAATGCTTCGCTCTCTTTAGAGCACGTTGAGTCCGGTGAACGATGACAACGACGAGTTCTACCCCTATTCTTCCGACGATCACGAGGAGCACGACTCTGGTGGTGCTTACGAGGACGATGCTGACCCCTCCTATTACGATTCTGGGGACCACCACGACTCTGGGTCTGGTGGTGCTAGTAGCAAATCTTATTGTGGTTATTCTTCTGGGTCTTCTTAATTTCTAAACGGACAGGCAGAGCTTTTATCTCGTGTTTCGACCACTATCTGGGATGGGGATCTCTCCGATGTATTTTGTGATTAGAGTGTTGACCACTTGCGGACAGCTGGTTTCAGTAAGTCGAATTCTTCGGGCAATTTAGACCCCTTTCTTCAATTCGCAATCAATGCCCTAGCTAAGCCGACAGGCAGCTCCGATCCTTGCAAACATTCTTCCCCATGAACAGACAGGCGGCACAGGTGCTAGGTGCTGACCACTAGCCGGCAGGAATTTGACTCAGCAATCTTTCCAACGTGAGATGAGCACCTCGCAGTGTTTTATTCGGCATCCTCTATTCAATTCTTTACACTTGTGATCTGCTAGCTACTAGACTTATAACATTCTCATTAGATGTAAACTCTAGTAGCTAGGGTGGTGACTTTCACAAGCTGTAGATTCACCTCAGATGAGGTGGTGTGCTGGAATTGGCACTGTGACATGTTCGTACTGTCGCGTGTCATTTCCGGTATGTCATCTTCGGTGACTCTGCTTGTGTCAGTCTGACTATTTATTCCCGTATGTTATCAATTATTGAGTTCGTTCTATCTCGCCGGGAGCGTTCTCCCCGTGGCTGCTGTATTGTTTCCAACAATAATCACGAGGAGGCCAACTTTCCCCTCATACAGGGGGGTTCTGGTGCTCCCCTTGTGTCACCCTGCTTGCCCGGCCGCCACTTGCGTGCATGTGTCCATGTGTCACGGCACCTGAAAACCCTTAAGCCTACCGTGAGTTATCTTTATCTCGACTTTAGACTTCGGCCACGTTACTCCCGTGTTCCTCGACTTCTCGTAATAACATATATATATATATATATATATATGCTATACAGTATTTATGTTATTACATCAGGTTATAGTTCACCACGCTTTAGTGTTCAGCTTGTTTTTCTCTAGTCCGCTTCGCGCTCCGCGACTCTACCGACATCTTCTGACATCACCGACAACTCCCGACATCCCGACATCGCTGTTGTGGTGCATTACGCACAGCTCCACCGCTGCGACATTTTGACATATTTTCTGACATCTCCGGCTGTTTTCCTTCCCGCACACTGCCGTGTGCCCTGAGATCTTCGTTGGACCCTCATTAATTTTTACCGACAATGGCTTCCGCCCGACGTGAAGGACTCGGCTCCACGCTGCGTGCTGCTCGCACGCGTACTGTTACTTCTCCGTCACCGCCTTCGCCTACGGGCTCCCAGATCACTCCTGCTCGCTATTGCTGCCCCTGGGCGTCGCAAGATCGTGGGGACTTCTACCCTTCGCTCCAAACCGACATCTACGGTTGAGGCACCTACAACTTTCGACTATTTCAATGACCCCGCCATCTTACACACCACGCCTGTGGAAGAAGGGCGCGAGGAGGAGTACCTCGACCAGCTCGCCTACGCCTTCCAGTATGGCAGCGACCTGCCCACCTTCCTCAAGTCCACTGGTCTCAAAATGGCCACTGGTTACACTTTCGACAACACGACCGCTGACGTTGACTTCCACTCCCTGCTTGCTGGTTTGGGCCACGTCATGTACCCCGTTTCTTACCACGAGGCCGCCAAGTTGCTGGATTTGGAGCACGACTACGATTTTATCACGTCACCGTCAATGAGTTGCTATGTTGTATTCTCCCACATCCACTTCGTGGGAACGCTCTGAGCGTGTATCACGAGTGTGCTCGCCACCACCCCGCCGATGGCCGCTACGCGCTGCAGCGCCTACGCTACGAGGTCGAGGGTGTGCCCGACGCCGACGGCATGCGCTACTGGTCGCAACTTCGTGCTGTGGTACTCACCGAGACTGAGGACCCCGCCCCACAACTTGCGCTCATTCGACGTCTTGGCGACCGCCACCAGAAGATAAAGCCTGCCTACACCGACAACGACCGCGTATCCGATCGCTGGCATGTCCTGGCCGAGTCCGCCAAGAAATCCCCG
Source organism: Cymbomonas tetramitiformis (assembly GCA_001247695.2). Lineage (NCBI taxonomy): Eukaryota > Viridiplantae > Chlorophyta > Pyramimonadophyceae > Pyramimonadales > Pyramimonadaceae > Cymbomonas > Cymbomonas tetramitiformis. The sequence continues at coordinate 15,537 of LGRX02025379.1, read as the reverse complement.
TACGTGTCCCCGCTGTACCTTGTTGGCTACTGCCCGGTGGTATGGTACTGTCACAGGTACCAAAATGTATGCTTTATTATGGGCACTAGAGGGGGTGTATGAGTCCCATGAAGGTTTTGAAAAATCATATAGGACTCTTTTGAATTGTTATTGATGCTGAAATGTACTCTCGTGAACTTTAGGTATGTGTATGTGCGGTGTGCTTTTGGGGGGTGTAACGCCATAAAATTAATTAAATTTTCTGGTACTGTCACAAGTACCAAGCGCGCGGTGACTTAAAAGGGCACGCTATGTGGCCACGAGGTGGCATGCATGATGTCACATTTCATCATTGGGATGTATTCTAAGTGGTCGTCATGCGTTGTGCCATTTGAACGTCTTTAACGCCAGTATTGGCTATTGGGATTCAATAACACCCAAGGGTGTGATAAATTGGCCTCTTAGCATTTTTTGTAGTAATATCACGGGGGACCAGATATCCAGTACTGCCCCCTGTATGACATTCCTCGATGCATGTGACAGATGACTGCATTATTCGGCTCGAGACCGCGAGTCACAGCGATAGAGACCGCGAGCCACGTGTTAGAGTACTCGAGCATTACCGTAGCCGTACTCGTACAGCCTTACAAAGCGCACGTAGCATAAGCTACTTAGACTCTCTTACTCCCATATGTTATATCGTTTACAGACATATATTGTCAAATATATAGTTCGGAGTGAATATATAGATAACTGAAAATAAACCCTGAGTTAAGGGTTTCGGAATCAGAACGGTAAAAAGTCCAATTGATAAAAGAGAGATACACATAAATACTAACGGGAGTTTCCCGACTACTGGTGACGGTCACCCAGCCTACTTTAGGAAGTGACAAGTGACAGATTAAACTGTCGGTGTGTCACATCCAGCACACCACCTAGGGTGGTGACCGGAGCTAGCAGTGAAACGAAGCAAACAAACTCCCTACTGTACTTAACTTCAGGAGGAAACTGTAGCACACCTGGGGGCCTGTACTCTTGGTCAGGGCGGTCCCAGGTCACAGCAAGGTTGACAGATACTGCTGTTACAGTAATTGCTAAAACCCTAAACACAGCTCAAATTCAGAGAGCTCTTCTGCACATCTAGGAGGCTAAGCAATAGCTAATCTCTAGGCAGGCACGGTGTGACGAATCTCAGCCACTAGAGGTCTGCGGGACTGGCGGTCCGGCTCGGAGCAGCGTGAGGGTGATAGAAGTAGTTGCCGGCCTCCGGGGCCGGTGGTAAATCATTCGTAGGAGAAATTTCTGAATCCTCGATCACAGCCGCATGGTCACCAGAGCTCGGCTCCTCGTCATCGGACGAGTACGGCGGCGGCGGGTAAGGCGGCGACGGCGGAACCGGTGGGTCGGGATCATATAGCCATGGCAGCCGCGGGACATTGCGGAGAGTGCGGAATCCTTGCCGCAGTTCCCGATACCGCGTTTTTCGATGTGGCGGAATAGCAACCGTGCTCACACCACCCACCGCGTCGCCAAGATCGTTACGAAGCATTGCAGTCGGTGAAGTCTCCGTAGCCTGGACTGCCGAGGCAGTCCACGCAGCACCACCGACCGGTGGAGCCGCGCATGTGCGCGCATCGGCACCACCGACACCGGCAACGGCGTGCGGCGCGGCGATGGCACAAATCACAAAGAGCGCACACACCAAGGAGGAAGTGAGAAGAGACCTCCCGACACCCGGAATGCCGTTCCCACAGCCGTACCGTGGCCGCGGCAGCGCCACCGAGGCACTCTCGTCGTCATCGTCGCTCGTGGCGTAGGTCGCGGGCTTGTAGTCCATCACGCGCCCCGGTGCCTCAACCGCGGAGAGCAAACTCATGCTCGCGGCCGCGCGGCCCGTCGGGCGCCCCCAATGCAATTCCCGTGCTCCCAATGAAATCGGCAAACGTGCGGGTGACGGGGGGGGCAGAAGTGGCTACTATCCGGCAGTCCTTGTGACAGGACTGTAATTGCCGACAGTCCTTTCACAAGGACCGACTTTTCAATAATTTCTCCCGATGCCTTAACGAGCTCCGACATGCTTGCCCCCCTGGCGGAAATTCCGTCAGGACTTGAAGTTTGGTAGGCTCCGTCCTACAATGTCAAGTGGCATGCATGTTGACCGCCACAATTGAGGTTTTCCATGGGGGTACGCGTTTTTTTCTCCATATTTTCTTGTCATTCGCCGGAATATAATTTATTCGTCATTCATGCTACTTCAACCGATATTTTGAAGGCCGAGATGACCTCGGATCAGACTTTTGACAAGACACTACAGAAAGAGCAGCTCGAGAACTTGACAACATGGGCCTCCGAATTTTCATGGGACCTTTAAGTAATTAGGTAGCACAGCAAAAAGCTTAGTCCTTGTGAAAGGACTGGGATTTTTTCATCGAAAACCGCAGAAATGCACCTCCAAAGCGTCGCATTAAACAGTAACACTATACTCACTTGAGGCTTGTACCAATATCTTTTAATATTGCTTTGACCCAAAAATATGCACACTTTGGGACCCATTGGGCACAAACGATGCCCAATATTGATTGTTGACTCTTAGTCCTTGTGAAAGGACTATTAATTTGGATAGTAGCCAGAAGGGGTTCGGCGGACCGGTCCATTCCTCCTCGGATCCAACCGACGCGGGTGGGGAGTGTTCGGGCGGCCCCGACACCACCGGCAAGTCGGCAGTGAAGGTGTTGGCGTTGAATGCCGAAGCCCCAGCCATGCGTGCCATCTCAGAGAACTCGGTGACGGCGGACACGAGGGCCTCACCGTCCTCCTCGCAGAACGAGCACGCGGAAAGGTCGGTTAAGACCTCCGGCTTCCCGCCCGCAAGCATGCAAAGGGCGTCGAACTCCACGGGGTCGTCGTGGTCGATGGCGTGTTGGAACCTCGCGGCCAGCACGGAGTTTTCGGCTTCCTCAGCGAAGGCGTAGACCGAGAGCCCGGTTCTGCCCCCGTTCGGGCAGTCCCGATGCCAATGCCGCGCCTTCCCCTTAGCGCACACCTGATTTTGGCAGTACGGGACGGTCGCACCGGTGTCGCGATGGAAGGCCAACCTCTTTGAGACGGATTGAGACCAATTCCCCCTTGTGGAGGGGCGAGGCCGCGAATCGGGTCTTGATGCGGCAATCCGGCTTGTCCGCGCGAGGAGTAAATCCCCGTGGAGACGGCTCGGACTCGGCGGTGACGAGGAAGGCGGCCAGCCATTGCTGTCTTATTTATATCTAGCTAGCAATACCCACGGTGCTGACAATCGTGCACGATTGTCAGAACAGTCCGTATTGCCTATTTTAGAGGTTGCAATGAAGGATAATCGTCCTTTTTTTCAACACATAATGCATCTTCCAGACAACGTCTTGTTAAAAATCTTTCGGGATATTCCTTTCAGGCCTGACCAATCCAATGAACCGTTATGTAAGTATCTCGGGAATCTGTGCCGAATAAGATGTGTATGCGTACGATTCAACGATACGATAATCGAGCGCGTGCGCAACCCGCGCTAAGTGTTGGCCTCGTGCCTTGCGGCAACGCTATCACCCGTTCTCTTCTTACCGCCTACATTTTTTTCATGGAGGACGACAACCTTCGTCTTTTCATTAATCGAGCCCACGTCTCCCTGCTACGCCTCCAGAGCTTTTATCATCAAAAGTATCCTGATATGGTGGCACCTCGCGGAATGGGCATGTCTCCGAAATTAATTGCGGACCACCTGAAAATGTTCGCGCTCGACACCATCCTTTTAACCCCACTAAGTCCACCAACGAACATGTTCTACATGTGCGATTCAATTCGACTGAAAGTTCAGAATTGTCTTCACTTCCCATGTTGGAATGACAGATTCGTTGTGGCGATGATACTTGTTCCCCGTTCGTATCCATGATTCATGATTTGTGCCCAATGTTCCGTTGGTGAACATTAGTATCTTGCTCCGTTATGATGACCTGTCAAACGCCGGAGTGTGGGCGATCGATAGCTTATCAAACTCGCCGGCAACCGATAGAATTCTAAATCGTTTCCCCTATGTATACACGACTTGCGGGCTGGCTGCACGCGTAATACTCCTTGTTGATAGATATTTGCGCTCTGGTCGCTCCTATTACAACCCGTTTCCCCGTGAAGAAAGTCTATATGCCAAAGTTAGCCAGGATAAAGCCCCACCACATTGCGTAGTTCTAGTAAGACGGCCTCTGATACGCCTTTTGTTCCCAGAACGCATCCAGGTCTGTGGATCGTATTTTAAGAAATCTCTCCAAGGAGTGAAATGTCCAGCACGTGGCTTGTAAACTACCCCCGGAAGTAGAGGTACTGGCAGTTCGTCGACAAGCTCTTCAGGCTGACCTGGCGCTACGTCTTGGGACAAATCAACATGCTGAGAAAAATCTATCGGAATAGCTGGTCCAGCATAGGCTGTATATTCCGATTTGACCTTGTGCTTGAGCTTTGGTTCTTCTCCCGCGCTGGAGGATTTCGTAGATTCATACGAGTCTTTTGGAGGTGGAGGCGATTCGGTTAAGTCAAAAACTAAATTGTCTTGCTTTATTTGAGGTTGAGGCGGAGAAGCTGATGCTTGGGAAGATTCGTGTGTGGCTGTTTCGGCATTCACACCGCCGGTCTTCACGTCACTAGATCCGGGGGTTGAACTGACACCACCGATCAAAAGTACGGCAGCTCCATCAGGGAACACGGTGCCGAGCTCGACAGTTTGCACGTCTTCTGTGCTGCGCATGTGAAGAAGCATCGGGGTATCGGTAAGGGTTGGAAACAAGGCATGTAGTAACGGAAGAGATATTGGCACCGTATGCGGGACATCCAAAGCATGGTTACCGTATCGCAGGGAAGTCGGCATGGTATCCTAAGGTACCATGAAAAAATAATTATTTCATGAAAATAATACTCTATATAGACATGGGTTCAGTGTAAATATTTAAGAACAAAGCATTCAAAATATTGGTATGGGGCACGATTGTCGGAACCGTCGGGAGGGGGACTATGTACGCCACACCTTTCGGACTGTCGCGCAGGGCATCATCCGTGAATACCCAAAAAATATGAATAGATCCCTTAAGTATGAAGAAACAATTCTAAATTTTCTTAAGTATGGGAAAACGCAGGCGTCGACGCGGGCCGACGCGTTACACTCCTTAAGTATGGGCTTAAGTATGGGGGCCCTAATTTGCGAAATCTTAGAATGTTAAGAATGTTTGGTCCGTCCGTCCGTCCCGACTGTCCGGACGGACAGTGGACGGACGGACGGACGGACGACTTTCGTGGACCATTATCACCCCTCTCAGAATTAAGAGACAAGAATTGTATGTTCGGAATAGGCTGGAATGCCATTACTATACATACGGATATGATGTTTTAGGAAGTCGAAGTACATTGCAGTATATCAGTAAAAGTGATTTGTATTAGGCCGAAGAGCGGATATATCCTGCTTGATGAAATTGAAGTATACGGTCGAAGTGCCAAACTATTGCTACAAGCGCGCCTGGCGCGCTCATGCTAAAAATCGGCGCGCATATGCGCGCGGTGAGCTCATAACGTAAAATAAAATAAGACAAGACACCGGTTTGACAGGTGTATGTGGGCTGGATTCTAAAGGGAGCCGAGCCCTTTCCACCCCCCACCGCTATTAAGATGTATGATATGTTTTGCACCTTCATGTAAAGCAAGTAACTCGGTCTACAATTCGGTCGGCTGTCCCCTCACTGAAGTCCCACGGCAGGGACTAAACAGCATTTCGTACCGCAGATGCTACTAGGCAGGAGCTGTTCGGACGCGGTGCAGGATTACCTTAAACAGGCAAGGAGGACGGCAAACACAGTCATCATACAACTTCCAAGCGGTGTTTAGGGTGCTGTGGGATCCTAAGCAGTCCTCTTATCACGTGATCGGGTTCATATGATTTAGGGTAAGCCGTTGCCCGCGGTCCCACGGGTCCTCTGGATCCACTCACCGCAAATACAACACTGGGCGAGCCGCTGGAAAAACCTTCACGGGAAAAGCTGCTGTATCGATTGACGTGTTGGCATCAAATAAAGTTGTCGCGAACTTATGCACGAAGCGTCCACACAAAGCACGACTCTCTAGTCATACTACTAAACAGTCTTACTTATTGTTATCGCTTTCACAACACAGGCTTATCTGTGCTCATATCTCCTTGACTGACTGCACAGCTGGCTTCCTACTGTGACAACACAAAATCATAAATTTTTTGGATATTCTTTATCTACAACTTGTGCAAGCTCTTTTTCTCAACATGTAAAAGACTGTAGATTACAGTTCTGACGCTATCACACAGGAACAATCTCCACCAAAGTATCTCTTTGCAAGCAAAAGAATGTCATATCTCATTAATTCTCATATCATAACACTGCTGTTTTCGCGGTCTGAGCGAGTCTTTCCTATCTTCGGAATCGCTGTTACGAAGGCAAAACAAAAATGAGCGTCTGCCTCACCCTGCTGCGCCGCCCTACTTATTCTCACTATCTCCAAACCAGTGTAACACCCGCTTGACTTTCCGTATCTCTTCACTTGTCATAATTGCTCGCGCGCCTCGTACTGCGCGTGTCATATGTTCGTCACAGGGACTGCTACGACGAGTGTCACAACCCGGCCAAGATACACGATAGGCCGCGGTTTGTGACAGCTGTCGCGAACTTATGCACGAAGCGTCCACACAAAGCACGACTCTCTAGTCCTACTACTAAACAGTCTTACTTATTGTTATCGCTTTCACAACACAGGCTTATCTCTGCTCATATCTCCTTGACTGGCTGCACAGCTGGCTTCCTACTGTGACAACACAAAATCATAAAATTTTTGGATATTCTTTATCTACAACTTGTGCAAGCTCTTTTTCTCAACATCCCCCATCTGTAGCTGACACTGGTAGCACAGACTCTAGACAAGAGCTTGCTCAGCATCTTCCGTCGTGACACCATCCAGCGCGAACTTGCCCATGCTGAGAGTAAACATACCCACTCCAGAAGCTTCTCCTCCTCGTAGCATCCTGGCCCGTGTCAAAGGGTTTCTGAACACCATAACCCACATACATCTTCTGCCAATGGGCCCATGCTCCAAGTGTCCAATCACGTGTAAACGTCCAGCATGGCACAACTTACGAAAGTACTGTGCCCTGCTCTCTGTCATATCTGTCATGTAGTGCGATGGCACATGAATACAAGCCACCACTCTGCTGGCCAGCACTGCCAATGGTAGAGCAATATCCAGCACTGCGAACCATGGTGAGGTCACCACCGCGTCACACACCCCATACTTCTCCTTCCAAGCACGATAGTTGCCCGGTTGTAAGGCGTTAAGGGCTTCATGCCATTTCAGCTGCGGGTTCCAATCGTTGTTCATGAACTTCAGGTGAGGCCACTCCAACGACATGACTTTGCCAATGACACCTGTACCAGCCCAAGGGTCCCAGACTTGTGTGATCTTCTCCCAAGTCACCTCGTGCGCTAGGCGTCTAACCTCCTGGGGAACTGTCATCACCAGCTCCAAGCCCCAATTCAGTTGACTGGCAATCTTCACCTGAGCTCTGCTCAACTGCGTAACATCCCCTCTCTTCTGCACTTCTTCTGGACTCATGGCCTGCACCGTAGCTGCTTTCCGCAGGCTTCTCGCACGAGCATGCTGTTCTGAGCACTTCCTGCTCAAGATGGTGCGATGACCCTCGTGCCACAATCCTGGCATCACGTCTGTGATTACCCTGCTGAGTTCTTCCTGATTCCCCCATGCCACTCTGTCAGGGAGATCCCCCATGCTCCCTTCTCTCTTGAGCATCTGTCGCGATGTGAGTGCCTGCCACGGGTGTCCGCGTCCCGGCTTCACAGCACGATGCGGACCCACGTCTGCGGGCAGCAACACCACATCGGTGCCCAGTTTCTCTCTCAGCTGCAGCTCCATGGCAGCCATCTTCTCCACGATAGACGTGCTCACTTCGGCGGCAGCTGCCACCACGGCCACGCCCAAGCATTTGGGACATTGCCAGTCTCCTTCAGGCACTCCATCCAGCGCCGGCTCCAGACACCACGTGTGAAAGCCACGATTACAGGTGTCGCACAACAGCATGGCCGCCTCCCCATCTGTCCTCCTGCACTTCTCGCACGCGTGATGTTTGCTGGGGATAGCTGCGCTGCAGTCGTACTGGTCTTTCACCTGCAGATGACACGGTGCGATGCTCTGCACCGTGCTCTTCTCTCGCAACTTCGTACTGTCCTCCAACACTACCACCCCGTCTCTCTGCACTTTGACTATCTTCAAAATAGCTGGCTTGGTGGCCACTTCCATGCCAGAGCGCGGCTGCTGTCGTATGTACACGAAGTCTCCTGCCTTGAACTGGTGAGGCTTCGGCTCGTAGCTGCCACTCCTTCTGTGCTCGTATCGCAAGGTGTCGCGGTGCTGAGCGATCTCCAGATTGCAACCTGCATGCACCATGAGCTTCTTCACGATGGCTGCTCGCTGCAACAAGTCCTCAGCCAGCGTCTTCTCCTCCTGCTTCTCAAAGTCCAACTCGGGTCGTGCACGAAGATCCGGTGGCACGGTGGCTTCCTGAGCAAACAACAGTGTGAACGGCGCCACGCCAGTCGACTGCTGCTTAGCTGCGTTATAACTGAGTACGAGCGACCAGAGCATCTCGTCCCACTCGAAGTCCAGGCCCTTGTCGAGGGCCATCTTCTTGAAGCAGAACTTGAGGGTGCGCACCACCCTTTCAGTCAAACCATTGCCCTCTGGTGAGCTCGGTGAGGTTACTCTCCGATCGATAAGACACTGTCTGCACAGGGCGGCGAACTCACCCTCGAACTCCGAGCCCCCATCTACAAGGCATTCCGCTGGCGCTCCAAACACGGATAGAACGTGATTGCGGAACGCGCTGGCGATGGTGGTGGCCTCCTTGTCAGGAATTGGGACGCACACGACGAACCGCGTATAGTGCTCGATCATGACCAAGACTCGTTGGTTCTGAGCCTTCGTGATGCGCTTCGTCGGCCAAGCTAGGTCCAAGGACCAGCGGTACATGAAGGACTTGATTTCCAGCGGCGTGAGCATCGCCTCCTCCCGTGCGTAGTGCGTCTTCACCCTCTGGCAAGTCTGACACTGCGTGACCACCGCTTGTACATCCTGTTTCATACCCGCCCAGTAATGGCGTTGCCACAATAAGTTCAGCGTCCGCCGAATGCCCCAATGGCCAGTCCTCTCATGGTGCTCACGCACCAGCTGAATTCTGTCACTGGGCTTGGGTACCAGCAGCTCCTTACCACTGACGGTGATCATGTACAGCTCGCCCAAGAGCTCGTCCCAGTGGTGACGTGCTGCTCTCTTCCTCACTCTGTGGTACTCCTCTTTGGGTATCTCCACTCTCCCTCCGGTCTTTATCCAAGCGAGGCACAGCTCATCCTGGTGTATGTCAGGGCACCTCTCTCGCAGTGACTCCTGGTGAGTCACGCTGGCCAGCATGGCGGCCATTCTCGTAGTGTCGGGCAGCCTAGGCAGCCTCATCTCCTTCTCCTTCACCACTGGTGCCCATTCTGGAGCTGAGCTTACCTCTGCTGGCTTGTCCCCAGGTCTTAAAAAGGCCTGACGATGACGCGCCTCGTAGCCCGCGAGCTTCATGGAGTCAAGCTTCCACTTCCTGCGACGTGGGACGGCGTCGTCGGTGCCGAGTCCCTGCGTGCCCTTTTGCCCCTGACTGCACATGTGTTGCAGCCGATCTTCCCAGTCCTGATGGCTGAGGCGTCGCGCAACTTGCTTAGTGTAGTTGTTGGAACTGGTAATCCACTCAGCTAGCTGCGCTCGCACTGGCTCAGAGGTGTCCTCGGTGATGGTAGCCATCTGGGTGGACTTCGCGATGGGGATGGAGGCTAGTGCGCCATGCCCTTCCTCCTCACTCTCCTTACTCCTCGGCAACTTGGTCGTGCTGACCTCGGCGATCGCATACAACAGCTCCATTGCTCTTCGGTCCATGGCTAGGCCAAGCACTCCTGCCAACTCTTCGTCCTTCATGCCGTGCGCCATGCGCAGCTCGCTCGCGCTGTAACCCATGGCCACAGCTTTCTCGTCCAGGTTGACCTCTCTGGTCTCCCCTACTTCTTCATCATCCTCCTTCCTCACTACCGTGCCTGCGCGAGGTGCGCGAAAGGCACGAGAGTTCTGCGTTGCCAGGATGGTTGGCAGCACTCTCATGGGCTCCCCCACAACGTTGGCGGTGTGGTGAGGCTTCCTGTCTCCAGTGACTACTCTTCGTGGCTTCCAGCCTGGCTGCAAAATATCGCGCACGTATCTGTCTGGTGGTCTGTCCACCCCCTCCATCACCATATTGAACTGCTGGTTCTGAAACAGATTGCTCCAATATGCTCGTAGACGATGCGCATACGATCCCGCGCGCGCCGCGTCGAAGGATACTGGCTGGCCCACCACCCTATTGATGATGGGAAACACGTCCTTCCTGATCTTCGAGTTCTCCCGGTGTGACAACGGGGAAACGTTCTCTAGCACATATGCTGGCGGTCGCTGAGGCTGCAGCTGTTGCAGCGTCGAGAGCACTCGCACTGCCTGGTAGAACAGCCTGCTATGCTTGCCCTCCAAACCAGCAAGTTTGCCAGCTGGTGACAGGTCCTGGCATGGGTATCCACACACCATGACCCACTGTTCTCCGCTCAATGCTCCTGCGTGCACAAGGTCAGTGAGGCTGGTGTCTTCGATGTCGCTGGGCAGTTGCTCCAAGTGAGCTGCATCAGCATGAAACAGGTCAGGATGACGGCGACTGAGCGCCATGCACCTAGCCCTGGCTACCGCCTGGCTGGACTTCGAGATGTCCTGGTAGAGGTACTTGTTGACCTTGACTCCACAGCGCAAGAGCATCTCCAGCCCAGCGCACAAGCCCCCACAAGGCTCGTAACAGACCACGCCTTCATCTCTGGCCTCCCGGAAGAAGCTCTCGTCAATCACTCTCGTGTCGATCTTCTTTGGCACTTTGAGCTTGCCGCCCTCCATGGTCTCGTCGCCGTATACTGCTGGGGATCCTCCAGAATGCATGCCCTTGATTGGACGGACCTGGCTGAGGGCATCCCAGGCGACTCGTGTCAGCCTGCCCGAGCATCTAGCCACCTCTGGGTGGTCAGTGTCGAACATGACCCCTTTGTTGCACTCCAACTCCTCTTGGTAGTGCACGTCGAACAGTCGAAGGACAGCGCTGGTCCCCAGCTGCTCCCTGACCATGTTCTCACAATAGTTGGCTACCTGTGCCTCTGGGCTCACTTCTGGACCAAGTGGTGGCTCCCTGGTCACTACCAAGCAGATGGTGTCTGCGAAGCAGCGCGTTAACCTCTCGGCATGCCCCGCTTCCCTTGCTTGGTCCCCTTCTCGATCCAGGCGAGCGCCGGTCTCGTCTGCGGTGCTGGGCAACGGGTACCTGGATGGCACATCTGCGTTCTCATTCTTCGGACCTGGTCGGTACTGGACCGTGAACTCAAACTCCTGAAGGCTAATCGCCCAGCGTAGATGTTGGCCCTGCAGGTCTCCCTTCTCCATGAGAGTTGTGAGCGGTGAGTGGTCGGTTACCAGCGTGAAGTGGACCCCGTGCAAGTACTGACGTAACGTGCGGATCGCCCACACCACTGCCAGCATCTCACCCTGGAAACTCGCGTACTGCCTCTCAGTCTTTGACAGCGAGCGACTGATCACCACGCAGATGTGTTCTACGCCGTCCTCGTCCTTCTGTCCCAGCACTGCACCAATGCCATGGTTGCTCCAGTCCGTGTAGAGGAAAATGGGCTTGCTATAATCGATGGGCTTCAGACATCTCCCCGAACATAGTGCGTCCTTCAGGGCCTGCAATGCCTGGTCCTGCTCCTTCCCCCACGCTTCCTTGATATCCAACACATCCTTTCTGAGCAGGTCGTTCAGTGGTCGTGCCATCTCTGAGTAGTTGGGTCCCATGGGCTCCCCCACCAAGCCCTTGTAGTAGTTCATGAGTCCAAGGATGGAGCGTACTCCAGTCTTGTCCTGGGGCTTGGGCAGCTCTTGGATGGCCTTGCACTTGATGTCCTGCGCACCAATGGTGTTGTGACCAATGCGGTAGCCCAAGAAGTCCACGGTGGCTGACCCGAAGGTCGACTTGCCCGAATGCAGGCGAATCCCTGCATCCCCCAAGGTGCGAAGCACAGCTTCTACGTCCTTGATGTGCTGCTCAGCGGTGTCAGAGTATATGCACACGTCATCGACGTACGCCACCGTACAATGCTGCAGGTGACGCAGCTCGTAGTCCATGATCCTGATGAAGGCAGCGGTCGCTCCAGCTGCTCCAAATGGCATGGAAGTGTAACGATAAAGCTGGTTGCCCCACCAGAACGCTGTCTTGTCCCTGTCCTCCTCGGTGGTCATAGGGATCTGGTGGAACGCCTTGGTCGCGTCCAGAGTAGTCTTGAACTTGGCTTTGGCCACGCGCTGGTAGAGCTCTTCTGGACGGTGAGGCAGCGTGTTGTCCTTCAGCGACAACCTGTTGGTTGCGCGAAGGTCAACGCAGAACCTCGTCGAGGTCCACTGTCCGGTGTCGTGGTCCTTCTTCCCTGCGACCACCACGTTGCTGGCGTGTCTGCAGTGCTGCGAAGCCGGCTCGATGAAGCCATACTCCAACAGCTCATTGCAGTGCAGGTTGATGATCTCCTGTTCCCCTGGGCTGTACTTCCTTGGTCGCTGGTAGGCCACCTTAGTCTCGTCCTTGAACGGGATGGCGAAGGTCGCATGCGCCGCTCCTCCATGGTAGCCTTGGATGTCCTGCGGTTTGTTGGCGAAGCAATAGCTGCATCTCCTCACCACGTTGCGCATCTCCTCCCAGTTCTCCTCAGTGAATTCGGGATGTCCTCCAAAGGTGGCATTGAGCTCGGTGTCCAGCCACGCGGCCTCGTCCTTGGTGACTCTGGTCGTGCCCCCTGGCTGTAACGTGTCCAGCACTGTGTGTGGAAGCATCTCATCTTGTTCTGCCACCATGGCCTCCCATCCAGTGTCCCATTGGCGTGAGGACCTCTGGTCCTCCCATGTGGCCCTGAAAGACCTGCGTGGCGAGGTCGAGCACGAGCCCACTGAAGGCACGCTTGGGAACTCACCAGGGGTCACAGCGGCCACCCAAGCAGCAACTACAAGCAACAGCAAAAGTTTCAAAATTCTGCTGATCCCCATTGGTTTGGCTGGAGGGTGAAGGGTCAGTATGCAAGTCAGCATCTTCCACCCCCCTTGTATACGACCCAAGCACCCTCCTGAAGACACGTAGATCACCAACGCCAAGACTGACGTCATGTAGATGTAATGAGCCACCCGGTAGCAGGCGGCGGTGAGCTGTAAGCGCCGCAGGCGGGCGGCGAAACGCGGCTTCTGCATGCGTCGAGGGACAGCTGCCAGCGCGGCAGGACCCGCTGCGGAGATCCGCTGCACCACTATCAGCGCGCGGTTCACTCTAAGCGCGGCGAGTGCGCTTTCATTGTAAACCAAGCAGGAGCCTGGAAACCCATGGTTCGCAACGTGGGCGACAGCCATCAGGATGCACCCCAGAGCGATGACCATGCGTACGAAGTGCACGGCGATCATGGCGAGCCCAATCCGCAACAACGGCACGTACCACAGGCCGTGCAGGACATGGTGGAGCCCTGTCACGCGGAAGGCCTCCACGACCAGCAGCAGCATGTGCCTAGCCAGTTCCGTCAGAACATGCAGATGCACTCGACGATGTGACCATGGCCGGAGCGAGGCGGTACGCACGACCCACGACGTGCGCGCCCAAACCTTGTGGCACACACCATCGCGGCATGCCCAGCCAGCGCCCTCTTCCCAAAGGTATCTTAATATCTCCATGGCCATCCACACGACCGCGACTGCAAAGTGAGGTAGCTGCGGCCAATGTGAGCGCGTGAACACCCCCACCAATAGGAAGCACACCTGAGTGCGCCTCGCCCACCATCCGTTGGCGGGCTCTGTGCCCGGCTGTGCGCCGGGGCTGCTTCTCAGTACCGGGCGCGCCGGGCTGCAGCTGGCCCGGTGCCCCCTACAAAAGGTCCCAGCGCGTTGTCCCTTCTTCTCTGTTCCCAAATCTCTTCATAACTCAGGCGTTCACGCGAAGCACGCGACGCACTCCTGCCTGTATGCTGACTGCGAGCGGCTCCATGATGTCGGCCTGCCCTCCCGGGGCTTGGAGATCTCCTCCTGCGATGGCCAGCCCGCGGCGAGCGTTGCTGCATGAGCCTCTCGGTCGGACAATGCGGTCTTGTCGTAAGGTGGTCCTCACGTCGAGTGTTGGTTTGCGCAATGAGGCCACTGGACCATTCTGGGCTGCTGGGCGCTGCAGAGCCCCGGCTCGGCGATGGCACCAGCAAAGTGGCCTCCTGCTCCTGCGCAGCTGGAAGCATGGCTTCAGTCTGCTGCGTGCAATTAGTGTGCGTCGGGGAGCTCAGAATGTCGTCTATTGACTGGTGCTCGGATCGCTGAGCCATGTTGACCTCTAAGGCTCCGGCTCGTGCCCCACTGGGAGATTGGCCAGTGTAACATTCCCTCGTAGGCGTCGCTCTCGCACCACCATGACCATCAAGCCCAGGGCAGTCGGCCCTGAGCGCACTGATCCTTGCGGTTACGAGGGCAGCGCGAGGTCGCTCTACGTACTCCCTCATGATCTCCGTGCGGGCTCGTATGGATTCTTCAAGTGCTGCTATTTGGATTGCACGCTCCACGCCCTCGGCGCGTGCTCGCGCTAGCTCAGCGGCCAGACCAGCAAAGTTCTCACCAGTGATCTCCACTTCCTCGTCCTCGGAGGAACTCTCCGTTTGTGGCGACGTAGGCGTCCAGTGCGAGGCCTCGCTGACTTCTTCCTCATCTCCTGCATGTTCATGATGGGAACCATCCTCTGATGGGTCCAAGCACCGCATGAAGTCGTTGCGCAGGTGCTCCTGCATCTCCTCCCGCTGGCGTGCTTCAGTCAGCAACGTGGGCCCTACCCGGGACGCGAACTCACTTAGTGGCTCCCGGTGCATGACGGCCACCCTGTTCCAGGTCTCCCAGCAGCAGGAGTCGAACTTGCGTGTCTCAGAGGAAAGGTACTCCACCGTGAACCATAGCTCGTCGCATCCCCGGTCTTGGTAGTAGCGCTGATCTTCAAAGAGGTAGTAGACGGCCTTGGCCTGGGGGTTGGCTCGTGTCTTGCACACCCGTAGAGTGCCTCGCTGTGGACCATCGCCCAAGTGGCTCTTGGCTATCTCTACCAGCTGTGTGCTCGCGCCAAGGTGCTCTACGTGCTTCCGTATGGTGCCCAGGAGCCCACCCGTGCAGCCTTTCGACTGCCCACCCAGAGGCAAACACTCTCCTCGCTGACCCACTTTTGCGGAGGAGGAGTACTGGTGCAGCGTCTTGTGGCTGAGTTGGCACGTGTGCAACCCCTCCCCTCGCTCCGCATAGGGCTTTCCAAGCTGGAACTCAACTTTGCCTTTGAAGCAGCGGTACTGGATGAGGAAGACCGTCTGCCCGTTT